>JALXFT010001554.1:5000-184917 GCA_023376895.1 Aspiorhynchus laticeps | reverse complement strand
AATCTATGGGTATTGTCAAGAGGAAGATGAGAGACACCAGACCCAACAATGCAGATGACCTGAAGGCCACTGTCAAAGAAACCTGGGCTTCCATACCACCTCAGCAGTGCCACAAACTGATCACCTCCATGCCACGCCGAATTGAGGCAGTAATTAAAGCAAAAGGAGCCCCTACCAATATTGAGTACATATACAGTAAATTAACATACTTTCCAGAAGGCCAACAATTTACTAAAAATTATTTTTTTATTGGTCTTATGAAGTATTCTAATTTGTTGAGATGAATTGGTGGGTTTTTGTTAAATGTGAGCCTAAATCATCACAATTAAAAGAACCAAAGACTTAAACTACTTCAGTCTGTGTGCATTGAATTTATTTAATACACAAGTTTCACAATTTGAGTTGAATTACTGAAATAAATTAACTTTTCCACGACATTCTTATTTATTGAGATGCACCTGTATATAGATTATTTAGTTCTCCTTAATCCACAACAAACCCTTTAAATTTAATGGTATTACAGAACAAGAATGAACAAAAAAAAATAGTAGCTATTAAATTTTATATTAATCTATGAAGTAAAACACAAATTAGGCTATAGTGGCATTCATTATAAACAGAATACAACATCAAGCTAAAATGAGTTTATTAAAGCGAAACTAAACGGCACTGGGCTCACAAGCCTCTCTTATTTGACATGCAAATGTTTCCATTTTTTCCATGTAACATTTGGTTGCTAAACTATTATCTATGATGTAAACATGGTTTTGTACTTCACTTGTGTTCCAATATCCACGTACAATATCACCCTTCACATGCGCAATAAATGCTTGTTTCAGGGCTGCACGCTGATTTTACAGTGGACCTTGTAAATTGTGCAGTGTAAGTTTTATGTTTGGTTGACTGCATTTTAGTTTGATTAATGACTGAAATGTCAAGTTAGTAATGCTGAAATGTTGTGTGTGTGTGTGTGTGAGGCACCCGCCTGATCACCGAGCAGTTAATTTTTTAAAAATAAATATATAAAGAAAACAAATAAAATGCAAGAGTGTCACAAAAACGAAAGTGGCCTATACTTGTCGCACTGTTGTTGTTTTTTTTCTTCTTTTGTTAATCTGTTAATTAAGAGAAATATATGTCGTGTAGCCCTATTTATTCCTTTTATAATTCCTGTTTTTCTCCATTCACAGAAGCGCTGCAGGTGTGTGATACAACGATGTATGATTCCTCACGGTCTTTTGTTTATGCTGCTATTTGCGCATAAAGCTAAAGCCCTGAAAGGAAGAAAAAAAATAAACTTTGTCAGTTCAGGAAAATAATCTAAATGAACAAAATGATGTCATTCTATACAATTCTCCGAAATTCTCTATGCTGCACGCAAGTTCAGGCTAACTCAAAAACTTGCGTACATGAGTTCAGACCTGACGTGAGATTTGATCGTAGCCACCGCTCGCGTTCATATTGATAAATTCCAAGTTTTGCGTAGAAATGGCCGTACGCTAGAGGTCTGCTGCCCGACCCGAGCCCGACGGGTCCTGAAAAACTCTCGGGCTTCGGGTCGGGTTCGGGTTAATGTTTAACTAATACCCTCGGGCTCGGGCCGGGTTCGGGTTCAAAAAAATAATAATCTAATATATATTATATATATATATATATATATATATACAAACCCGATTCCAAAAAAGTTGGGACACTGTACAAATTGTGAATAAAAAAGGAATGCAATAATTTACAAATCTCAAAAACTTATATTTTATTCACAATAGAATATAGATAACATATCAAATGTTGAAAGTGAGACATTTTGAAATGTCATGCCAAATATTGGCTCATTTTGGATTTCATGAGAGCTACACATTCCAAAAAAGTTGGGACAGGTAGCAATAAGAGGCCGGAAAAGTTAAATGTACATATAAGGAACAGCTGGAGGACCAATTTGCAACATATTAGGTCAATTGGCAACATGACTGGGTATAAAAAGAGCCTCTCAGAGTGGCAGTGTCTCTCAGAAGTCAAGATGGGAAGAGGATCACCAATTCCCCCAATGCTGCGGCGAAAAATAGTGGAGCAATATCAGAAAGGAGTTTCTCAGAGAAAAATTGCAAAGAGTTTGAAGTTATCATCATCTACAGCGCATAATATCATCCAAAGATTCAGAGAATCTGGAACAATCTCTGTGCGTAAGGGTTAAGGCCGGAAAACCATACTGGATGCCCGTGATCTTCGGGCCCTTAGACGGCACTGCATCACATACAGGAATGCTACTGTAATGGAAATCACAACATGGGCTCAGGAATACTTACAGAAAACATTGTCGGTGAACACAATCCACCGTGCCATTCGCCGTTGCTGGCAAAAACTCTATAGGTCAAAAAAGAAGCCATATCTAAACATGATCCAGAAGCGCAGGCGTTTTCTCTGGGCCAAGGCTCATTTAAAATGGACTGTGGCAAAGTGGAAAACTGTTCTGTGGTCAGACGAATCAAAATTTGAAGTTCTTTTTGGAAAACTGGGACGCCATGTCATCCGGACTAAAGAGGACAAGGACAACCCAAGTTGTTACCAGCGCTCAGTTCAGAAGCCTGCATCTCTGATGGTATGGGGTTGCATGAGTGCGTGTGGCATGGGCAGCTTACACATCTGGAAAGGCACCATCAATGCTGAAAGGTATATCCAAGTTCTAGAACAACATATGCTCCCATCCAGATGTTGTCTCTTTCAGGGAAGACCTTGCATTTTCCAACATGACAATGCCAGACCACATACTGCATCAATTACAACATCATGGCTGCGTAGAAGAAGGATCTGGGTACTGAAGTGGCCAGCATGCAGTCCAGATCTTTCACCCATAGAAAACATTTGGCGCATCATAAAGAGGAAGATGCGACAAAGAAGACCTAAGACAGTTGAGCAACTAGAAGCCTGTATTAGACAAGAATGGGACAACATTCCTATTCCTAAACTTGAGCAACTTGTCTCCTCAGTCCCCAGACGTTTGCAGACTGTTATAAAAAGAAGAGGGGATGCCACACAGTGGTAAACATGGCCTTGTCCCAACTTTTTTGAGATGTGTTGATGCCATGAAATTTAAAATCAACTTATTTTTCCCTTAAAATTATACATTTTCTCAGTTTAAACATTTTATATGTCATCTATGTTGTATTCTGAATAAATTATTGAAATTTGAAACTTCCACATCATTGCATTCTGTTTTTATTCACAATTTGTACAGTGACCCAACTTTTTTGGAATCGGGTTTGTATATATATATATATATATTTTTTTTTTTTTGCTTTTAACTTTTGCGCATGTGCTCCTGATCTCGCGCGCTTTTTCTCACAACACAGCAGACAGAATGAGTGCCATAAAGCAAAAACTTAGTGAGGGGAAACTTATTACAGTGCCAAACAGTGCAGGAAAAGCTGCAATATGGAGGAATTACGATCTTGTCCTTATGAGCAATAAAGAGCACAGCGGCTACATGCAGTGTAGGGCTTGCAAAGCTGTCTTGGCCTACGACAGTAAGAAGACAGGTACATCTTCTCTACAGCGACACACTGACCGTGGATGCACTCGTTCAACAGCAGGCCTGTCCGCTAGTAGCTACAAACAGACATTGGTTTCGGACTTTTTATCTCCACCAGCTAAGTCAGTACCTGCTTCTGTAAAATCCAATCTCACAGAAAAATGTGTGGAATTTTGTTGTCGCGATATTAGGTCATTTCATACGGTTGCGGAAAAAGGTTTTATCGACCTAGCGCAAGACCTAATAAATGTGGGGGCTACCTATGGCCGCGTCTCAGCCGAGAGTGTGCTGCCTGATCCCACAACAATCTCTCGGAGATGTAAAGAAGCTGCAGCCTCAAAACGTCAGACTGTGGTCAAAGAAATATCGGATATTATGTGTGACATTAATGTTGGGATGACCACTGACATGTGGACTGATGATTACCGCAAGAACAGTTTCTTAACAATCACTTGCCACTACATCACTCTAGATTTTTTGCTTCGAAGCCGAGTCCTTACTACAGCGATGTTCCCCCCTGAAGAAGCGAAAACCGGCGTCAACATACGGAGAGAATTACAGCGGCAGCTCGTTTCTGTACTTGGATTTGATGCCTGTGTTATGAACAAAGTCGTCTGGGTCACTGATCAAGGATCAAACATAATTGCTGCACTCGCACCATATCATCGGCTGAATTGTCAGGACCATGTTTATAACACAGTACTCAGACGTGCACTTGATTGTGACGAACTACGAGACTGCGCACCAGAGATCACACAGACTTTGTTGGCAGCAAAAGCACTCGTGAGATACATCAAGCAAACAGGTATAATTAACCAGTTAACAAAAACTGTCAGACAAATGTCGGATACAAGGTTCAGCACTGTGTTCATTACCTTGGATTCAATTAAAGAGGTATACGCCGAGCTTCGTGAAAAACTTGACAACCGCGGAGAAAGCAGAAGAATCGACGAAGTATCTCCAGATGTTTTGGAGTTCCTGCTGGAATTTCTTTGCCCATTATACCAGGCTCAGAGGGAACTAGAGGGCGACCAGTACCCCACACTTAACCTGGTTGTTTTGTGGCATGAGCGGCTTAAGCGCCACTGCAGGCCTGTGGCTTCAGACAGTCCACACCAGGCCATTATTCGTGAGCGACATCTCGAATGGCTAAATCGCAAAATCAAAATCGAGACGCTGCATAAACTCGCCATTTTTCTGTGGCCAAAATTCTGTCAACTTCGCATGCTGTCTCAACATGACAGAGAGGATATCCACCAAGAAGCCAGGCGTCGGATTGCTAGCTTTACCAGTGGTGGCGAGCCAGCTGTTGAACCGGCAACTAAAAGAAGCAAGACTGTAGTGGCAGAGTTTGAGGAGTGGGTAAATGTGCCCCTGAATGAAATTGTTGATGAAGTTCACCAATACATCAGCCGCAACCACGACATGGAAGTAGTAGCAGCAGTGAAAGAAACTTCAGTGCAGCTGGATTAACTTTTAGTCAGAGAAGGACGGCGCTGAAACCATCAACTGTCGATGCCATTCTCTTTCTTCACAACGCATACTGAAAAGGATAAATTTGTGTAAATAGTTCCACAACACTTTCCGGAAACCGCTTGTTTGAAGTTAGAAGTTCGAGATTCAAGTGGAATTTGTGACTGTTGTACCTGTGCTGCTCACCCAGCAACGTTTCATAGTTGGTAAGTACGTGGTTTTCTCTTATGCTCCTGTGCTGAGGGGGCCGCCGTGCCTTGATTAAACTGTTGCTTTACACGTACTTGTTTACTGACGGTTGCATGTAATCCTGAAATACAGCGTCTTGCAAGACATTAGGCTATATGTTGTGAGAGACCTATTTCGGGTTTGGGTCGGGTTCGGGCTGTAAATTAAACGGGTCGGGTCGGGCTGCGTCAAACGATCTTGGCTACGGGCCGGGCTTGGGCTTTTAGTTTAAAGCCCATGCAGACCTCTACCGTTCGCCCAATTTTCGGTCGTAATACAGTGTAGATAACTTGAGAGCTGACTGATGTTATGAAGTACGCTGCTGTTCCATTTGCAGAATTACCGGACTTGTGTCCTCCCGTCCTCAGGAGTCCGCACTCCCAAGTCGAACTTGTGAAGTCCAAACTACCGAGGACGCAAGTCCGAACTTTGCGTAGCCTACTTGGTATTGAGAAACAGCCCAGGTTGGGCAACCCTGTTGTAGATTAATAGTGTGGGCTAAGTGAGGGCTGCCCTTGCAAGGCCAACATTTTGCCAATGAGCAAAACCTCAGAGGCCCAGCGCTGGCAGCCCGCTGGGGGCCCTTAGGCTAGCCCTAAGTGGGCCCGTAAAGGGCCAGTGCAGGCTTGTTTGCAGGGTTCACAGCGCTTGGTCCGAACTTTGTGGCCTTCGAATAGGGACACAGCTATAGTCAGAAGGTAAAAAATCTGAGTCTGTGATGATCATAAACTATGCCATTTCTGTGAAATCTAACATCTCAAATCAACTTGTCAAGACTGTAAATCTGAGTGTATTCCAGCCTTTAGGGTCTGGTGCTGTCTACAGACTTTAGCCAGTCACTAATTGCAAAAGACTCAACAATTTTATTTATAAAAAGATTACATTTTCCATTTTTATCCTTGAAATAGGTAGCTTAAGGGTATTTATTAATATGTGGCTCACCCAATATAAGATGTATTGTACTGTATTTAACTGTAACCTTATTTCTCACAAAGATGCCTTATTCAAAAATAAATAAATGAATGCACTCACCCAGTATCTTGATCTTCTGCTCTAACTCTTTGATTTTATTGTCTCTCACTCTCAGTTTCTCCTCTAGTTCATGTCTGACTCTCTTCTCTGTAGCTCTCGTATACGTCTGAAGAGAATAGGGTTCAGTCTTCATGCTGTCTATAACATCTAGAATATTTAAGATCTTTTCAGAGTTTCTCTGGTCCTTTAACCCCATCACACTGTGCCAGCTCCCATAGAGACTCACAATCCTCTGAGATTCTGTGGATGCTACAAAATCTGACACACCTTTATCAACATTGAGTTCAGTGATGTAAAGCACCATGAAGTGCTCTTGTGAGTAAAATATTCCTTTAATCTTCTCAATTTCTGTTCTGTCTTCATTAGTAAGTGGACAGACAGGAGTAACGAGGATGAACTGATGAACTCCAGGATCACAGAGAGACAGACAGCTGTGAGTCTCCCGCATCACTTCCTCCTCTGAGAGACGAGAGAGCGCTGGAAGCTCTATTAAACTGATCTGACAACCATTAATCATTCCTTCTCTCTTCTGACACACTTTACTCATCTCTTTCTGAGGTTTACTCATTACTCCTCTAAACATTTTAGACACTGAGTTCTTGAGTGTTGGATTATTTCCACACAGCACAATGTTCAGCTTTGGTTTCCCAGTAGTCTTCACTGAAAACATTCATTAGAAACAGATGATTTAGTTCAGCTTTGCTACCAAATGTATACTTCATTAAACAACAAAATATATTTGTAAAATATAATTAGATTGCAGTACATTCTTTTATCAACTGAAGGTTTGGGTGAATCCACTCTCTTTGTATGGATATATAACAACATAGAGACTGTCTGCACTCACAGCATTCAGAAGAATATTTCACCCAAAACTGACAATTATATTATCATTTACCAACGTAAAAAGTGGAATGACCATTTTACCATAATTTCTCCAAAATAAAAAACACAAATGCACACACAAATGAGCCATAAAAGATTTTGACAAACCTCCTCCATCAGTTGCTGTTTTTGTGCTCTCTTTGAGATCAGAATCCTTCTTCTCTTCGTCGTCTCCACTGACCGAAGCTCTAGATCTGCTCTGATCTTCATCAACTGATGTTTCTTCACCTTCATCCTCATACACATCACAGATGAGAAATTCTTCACATTCTTTCTTGAGTATCTCTTCTGTCCTTCTGAACATCTCAGAGCGCCATTCTGTGCTTACTGTAGAAAACTGCAGATGTCCTCCTCCACACTCCTCTATTAAACCATGAATAAAAGCAAATATTGATCCGCCTGGCTCATCATCAGTAGTCAACACTATAGTGTGTTTCATGGCTTGGTAACTAAAGAGGTTCAGCACATATTTCACTCTGTGTCTGTCGTGCTCACTGAAGTCATTATACTGCAGTACGAGTGCAAACACATGAGGTCCTGGAGCAGATAGAGACACACACTCTTTCACTCCCTCTATTATCACTCCCTGTGGGAAATTTGGCTGGAGCAGATGAGGATTGAAGACTGTGATCTTTCTCTCCTCCACCTCTCCACTGATTCTGTCACTGGACTGGCGTAAATAATATGGAGCTTCACTGTCAAGCGCTAGCCCCAGTATAGTGTTTGCCACTCGTCTGTTTTCTGATCCATTCTTTCCTATCAGCACAATCCTCAGATCACTCACTGAAAAAGAGCACAAACACACAAACAAAATGCAATAACAAACACTGCACAAGAATTTCATATGAAATATTCTACAGAACAAACAGATTTAACATAAGCAGTAATGGTAAAATATCAAGTTATCCTTTCACAAGGATTATGTTACTCTTTGCAAATCTTCAGATATTTTCTAGTGTTTAAATAACACAAAACACAGAAACAGCTTCAACTGCAACATGCTGAGATCATGTTTTCTCTAGGCCTCTGTATTAAGATCGGTTATTCAGAAGCATGGCTTTTCCTACCACTGCTATGCTGATGACACTCAACTCTACTTCTCATTCCAACCAGATGATCCGACGGTAACTGATCGCATTGCAGCCTGTCTGAGTGACATTTCTAGCTGGATGATGGACCATCACCTTCAGCTCAATCTTGCTAAGACAGAACTGCTTGTGTTCTCCGCCAACCCATCACTTCACCGCAACTTCTCTATACAACTGGGTTCGTCAACCATAACTCCTTCCAGGACAGCCAGGAACCTTGGAGTTGTGATCGATGATCAGTTAAGCTTCACAGACCATTGCTACAACGGCCCGGTCCTGCAGATTTGCCTTATACAACATTAGGAAGATTAGGCCCTTCCTGTCAGAGCAAGCCGCACAACTCCTTGTCCAAGCTCTTGTTCTCTCCAGACTGGACTATTGTAATGCTCTCTTGGCGGGCCTTCCTTTTACCCCACTAGCAACGGCCCTGACACCTGAACATAATAATACAATCAACACAACATGGGAAACAGTGCAAAAGCAAAACAAAGTCCAAATTAACAGAAACCGTGACAGTAAGAGCTATCATTATTGTGCACTTCTGTTTTTATGCTGCACAAAAAAAACTACTATTAAAAGCATGTTTCAAAAAAAAAATTTGATATCCAGGTCACCCTGCATCAGTTAACTGTGTTGCATCCTACTAAAAGTAGCCAAATTCTACTGGGCCATATTTACAATTTCAAACTTCCATTTCAATTAGCCAGTGTCAAGTGCTGCATTCAAACCAGAAGTGGCCCTCATCTGTTTTATAATATATGGGGCATATCTGCCATGTCAAATGTGGGACAAATGTGGGCTTACACACTGACTAGCCAATGCTGACTGTGCCATATAATTGCCAAAAGTGGCCCACATTTGGTTGGCACTATTTGGGCCATATTCACTATTTACCACATGGGCAACTTCAGGGTCACATTCAGATTACACATTGCCGTGGACCACATGTGATTTGATACATTTGGGTAATTTTTGCTATTTCACATGTGGGCCACTTCAGGCTTACATCCATTCTGTCCGGGCCATAAGAAGACCAACAGTGCCGTATCATTGCCTTAAGTGGCCCACATCTGCATCGTGCTATCTGGGATGGTGGCTTTTGTCATTTTTGGAGATTGAGGTTGAGAATCTTTGTCTACCTTTATTTTATTAAAAAGAGCATATTTCATTAATAACAAGTAAATACAGTGCACTCTAAAAGTTGTTGAGGTTATTTTTAAGCAGTCTACTGCATGACTGAAGTAGTTCCAGGTCTATTCACTGCATTATAGTTCTATATGACTATAATTTCAATGTTGATTCAGAATTATGTTCATTGTGAAACTTGTGTAGAGGTGGAACCTCTGGATTGTTCTGATAGACCTTGAAAACTGGCAACTCTGGTAAAAATTAAGGAGCTCAGAGAGTTACATCCAATAAAGCTTTAATGAGTTGGATTCATAAATACAGGGCACGTTGGTGAGCAATGGCATTGCATAAATGTATATAAGTGTGTGGTTTTTCTGTATGAACGCACACAGCTTTATAGTTCGTATGCTCACCCTGACCCAGTGTGTGCAGTGTATAAAGTGCATGGTCTTAAAGGGAAGGTGTACAGTATATAGATATCAGTAAGATGAAAGACGTACCCTCTAGTGGTTAAATATGAAATGCAACTAAAAGGAAAGACTTTCCTACAACATGCATAAATGTGCATAAATATTTCCAGATAAAATTTACTTAGGCTTTACAGTGGCAACATATAAGCTAATTATTGAAATACTTTATATTTATACTTATAATATGATAATAGCTTCTCACACAGTATAAGTGGCTCATTATTCATGTAAAAACATAGCTGATTTTATTTAGGAAGGTAATTGTATCTCCTGCAAAGTGATTCTTATGTTTGGGTTTCTTTGGCATCAAAGAGTGTTCTGTCGCTCTCTCACACAAAGAGACATTTAAACACAAGTGACTTTATCAGTGAAACAGTTTCGGGAGTTATTCACAGCCACATTTTTTTATTTAACAATATAAATTGAAAATTAAATCTAAACATATTAGAACTAATCATTCTTTTCATTTTGTTGTGAACAAATTTATTTTAACTGTCAAAAACTGAAAATTGTGTAATGATAATATTTTTCACAGACCTTTTATATAATTTTAGAGATTTACCCATGTTGTTTCATATAAAAGCAAACACATAAATGTTTGTGCTTTAATTTACTTACTGTCAGGACGATCAAATAATGGACTACGTCTACCTGCTACTGCTAGAGAAAAACAAATCAGAGAGAGAGAGAGAGAGAGAGAGAGGGAGGGAGGGAGAGAGAGAGAGAGAGAGAGAGAGGGAGAGAGAGAGAGAGAGAGAGAGGGAGAGAGAGCAGATTGTTTAGCTATATAAATTATTTATAAAAGCATTTGTTAGAACTACTTGAGTACAGAACAGTGTGCATATGATAAGCAGATAAACGCTAATTTAATTGGTGAAATTATGATTTTTCTTATCCTCATTGTCAACGTTACACTTCAACACATACTTATTGATCTATAGCCTCCATTAAATATATATATATATATATATATATAAATAGCCTATTACCACAATTCAACAAAGAGCAAAGAATCACAGAAGTTTAGTTTCTTCCTGGTGTTGAATGCCACGATTAAATAAATGTAAGAGCGCAGTGAAATATTATTTAACAAACTAAACGAAGAAAATAATTGTGAACTGATAGCTAATATCTTATGAACACTTCATAAATCATTGAGGAAACCTTATATATGTACATATACATGTATCCAATTTGATTCTTACCTGTCGCCATTTGAACAATTACACCTTTAAATCTAAATCGAAAGAAAAACGCTGAAAGATTAGAGCTGCGTCCGCCTGAAGAGCTCGCGGGGAAATAGACTTAAATTCATCGTGAGCTAGCAGAGCTGTGCGACCAATCAGACTTTAGTTTCGGTTTCGATTTGGCTTATAACCATTATATGAAAATGTGATAAAGCGATCATTGAGCAGCATGCTGTTGCTTTCCTTCACTGGCCGCGCTTTCGCCCCTCCTTTAAACTTAACGTCTATGCTATATTTTAAGATTTATTAAAAGCTCATTAAACTGCGAAAGAGAAGCTTGGGCTTTCAGGCGCGCGCCTAAACCGTCAAATAAACATTAAAAATATGTCAAAATGTCCGTTTTGGTGAGTATTTACGTATAGAGTTTGTCTTCAGTGAACATGAACAGTTGGGAAAGAAATGCATCAGTAATTAGATCCGTGCATCCGATCTGATGTAATTATCTGCTGTTTTTATTATTAATGCTAATGTAAACAAAATACAAAGAGAAAATCACTCATTGCTCTTGACTAAAGAACTTAATAAGAAATCATTTTATTTTATAATATAAATTAATATAAATTTAAAAATCTCGATTTAAATCTCAAAGAAATATGTATATAATGTTAAATAAAACTAGAAATAGATACAAGTAAAATAGAAATGAATTGATTTCAACTGAATAATGACTGTCTTTTAGAGCGCCTTTACAGCAGAAGTGAATTCTGTTTGCATTATTGAATCATTATTTTCATGTTTACCGGTTTAGTTTGAATTATGTCTATATCATTATTATTATTCATTTCAAATTCAGTTTTAGTACATCAAGTTAAAATGAATGAAAATGAGAAAATGAAATTATTTCGAAATGAAATAGGCAATATAGGCCTGTAATGAACAGACATTTAGAAGTTGATTTTAAAATGCAAAGTAGGCTATTAAAAATTAAAATAAAGTTATGTAAACACTTGCATTTTTTTTTTTTTTTTTTTTTTTTACAACACTATAAGTGTGTCCCATCAGGTAACGAAAGGTTCGACACACAGATATGGTCTTCGTCCTCACTTGAACACTTGGGACAAATACAGGAAATACGTCATATAAGTTGTCAAGTGCAAAGACTGCAACGTGGGTATTTGGACAAGGCAAGACTCTTTTTTCCTTTCGATTTTGATGCCAAGGTGTTGCCGTTAAAATGGCGTCAGGTAAGAATCAAACTGAATACAATAGGCTGCAGCAACGTTTACTCAGTGATCCGTTAAGTAGGCTATTTATGAAATATTAGCCAACGGTAGGCATTCGTTTAGTTGATTATTAAATGATTGTCCTATTTCACTGGGCGCTTATATAGCCCTAGCACTGAAGTCCCGGAAGAAACGAATAGCCTACATAAAAGGCTAGGCTATCTTATATATGCTACATTTTATAGACCTATAAAACTTTCAAATACTCAAAATATGTTATCTAGGCCAAGGTTATTATAGTTTTGCATTGTAAAGTCATTTTTATTGTAATTGTTTTCAGATTTGGTGTAGGCTACATTTTAGTTTCGTTTTTGTTAGTTTCAATAATAATTGTGTTAGTGTTAGTTTAGTTTTTAATTTTATGAACCCATTTTAGTTTTTATATATGTAATAATTAAATTTTGGCAGAATTAACACAGAGTGCAGACCAATGCAAGACATTTTAACGTAAGCTTGGTGATGTATAGCGCCACAATGTACCTTCTTCCTGAGCAAGAGATAGGCTATCTTTTGAAGTTCACTTAATAAAATGCGTTAATTCGGAACACCCTGCAACAAAGACTACACTGCTATGTAACACATGCATATTAATTTATTTTTAATTTAATAGATTAATATTTAATATATACTATATTATATTTGAAAGTGTTAGACAGAATGGTAAATGTATATGCTGTGATATTAATATAAAAATAACAACGCTAGTCAATGTCAAATATCAAAGGTGACGGTGCTTTCCTGGGGCACGTTTAATCTAAGACGTTTTGCTATGGTTTCCGGGTTGAACGACATGTTTTCTGGAAACGGTGTGCAAAGGGGTTTGAGATCACAATAGGGTCTGTTTTCTCTTGTTTGGTGGGTGTCAAAAATGTCAGCCCAATCAGCAGCAACATGTAGGGTACAACGGGGCTAAAGGCCCACCTTAAGAAAAAATGTGCTATTCACTGCGCCTAAACTGTATAATTGCAGAAAAATATATAAGTTTGTATTGAACATTAATGGAGCAACAGATTTTGTGTGAAATAAATCATTCAAGTTGTTTATTTTGTTTAAAAATCTTATAAATGAGGTGGCAAGGGGGGCCTTTTACCCCACACACGGTATTGATACAAATACTTCAGCTAAAATAATCAGGGCTCTCAAGTTATAGTGAAAGTTTGGAGTGAGATTAGGGGAGGGGCCACACAAAGGGGAGGAGCAACTCAAATATTTGCAGCACCCAAGTTTTTGCTAGCAGTTCAGTTTTACCTATTGTTCATAATTGACCAGCACAAATAGAAATGATAACATCTGATAAATCTGATGAAAGACAAATTCATTCTAATAAAATAAAAAGATTTATGTATTTAAAAATACAAATGTATCAAAAATAAAAAGAAATTTTGTCCCAAACGAGCCAACTGAACAGCAGAACTCAGTGTACGTACTGTAAACATATACAGTAGTATTACAGTATTTACCCTGAGCATGTATGTAAAGCTGTGTGTGTGTGAGAGAGAGAGAGAGAGAGAGAGAGAGAGAGAGTACACATTTCAGCTTATGTTTCTTTTTTTCTGTTGTAAATGTTTGTTGCACATTTTGATGCCTGGTGACAGGGGTAGAGGACTCCCACTTAAAGCACTGTCATGATAGATAATAGTGTTCCATACAGAGCCAAACTGGTCCTAGTTTTGGTTTTGTTCAAACCCACCATGGAAAGCACACTGGATCTTAATTTGAGTGGGGAAGCCACATACCCCTGTCATCAAGGCATCAAAATTTGCAACAAACACAACAGAAAAAAAAAAATTATTCATAAGCTGAAATGTGTAGAGGAGAGCGGGGCACAAAGTAACACTTTTTGACATTCTCAAATTGTGTAAATCCACTTCGTGTTCAGAGTATATATATTTTTTTATCCACAGTAATTTCACACTTGTCTAGTACAAATATGTCGCTTTGTTTCATAAATACAGTGTATACCTTTTTCTTTATTTACCCTCAAAAATTGGAAGTGAAATGTGACAACATGCCCCGTAGATTGTAACATCTGAGGGGCATGTTGTAACATAACCATATGACAGCCTAAAATGTTATCTGATCTTATGAAAAAATTATACAAGACATACTAAAATATTTTGTCAATAAAATAAAATGATTATTTATTTTAAATAAAATAATGGCGTTTTTAATAATTAAAAGTAATCAGATTTTTTGAGTTTGACAATGAACATATTGCAACCATGCCTGGGACGGCCCATATAACCAAAGGGCCAAAATGCTTTCCATGTCTTGAAATAATAATTTCTGAACATTAAACAATGATTGTCAGTCTTTATTCACCTGTTTCTCGTCGTTTCTCATTAATATGTATTAAAGTAAATGGTGTGAACACTGAAACAAATTTGGAGTAGGATTTACTTGAAAAAAGTTAGGAAAGTTTTTTCCCTTAGAAAATGTAAGTAATTTCAATAGAATTCCCAAGTAAAAACTAAACACAAGGAACTGTAGCTTTAATTAGAAAATCTCAAGAAAGTTTACTTGGAATTTCACAGTAAATTGTATTGACTGTTTGTTTATATATTTTACTACACAATAATCCTAGTTATCTTATTTAAAATTACCAAAGAAAAGAAGTAAATTTAACATTGCCAGTTAGAGTTTGATGAGTAATTTCTACGTAATTATTTTAAGTTAAATCGGCAATTTTCAAGTACATTTCACTTAGTCACGGTTTATAAACTTTACTCAAACAACATAGCACTAAATATAACCATGCTATTAAAGCATGTGGTTCACTTACACACATATAAATAAACAAGTAGACAGCTTGTTATCCTTTCTAAGATAATATGTCCACTCAATAGAATTATTACCTAAATAAACTCAGAGACATCAATACTTGTTACACCATACACAATGATGGTAACAATCCTGTGGTTATTGTTTGAGTATGAATGGGTCATTTTGAGTAGAAAATCAACTCCATATGTCACAAAATAGTAAGTTACTAAACCTAACCTCAAAAGCTACCATAAAACAGTGTAAATACAACTCAAAAACAGTGAAAAGTGTAACCTTTTTAATTATTCATGCCCCAGTGCATGATGGGAAAAACGGTATCATAACTTTGATATTTACTTAAATAATCCTTGTAAACATAACAAACAATTTCAGGTAAAATATACTTATAAGTTCAAATTTTAATTTCTACAAGCATAAATTGAGTACTAATATAGATTTTACTCCTTTTTTTAAATTCTTGCCTGAAATAAATAATTTCATGTAGAAATTACATTTGTTTTTATGTAGTATTTACTTCAGCACAAAATCATTTTTATCAGTGAATGTCATTGCTAATGTCATAGAATAGCACGGCAGGGCAGATTGTAAGGCAGTGTGACAACTTACCCCATCTGCGCAACTTTAATTTAAAACCGGTTAGTGTCTTCTGCTAGTTATCGAGGCATTAAAAAAAAACAATCTAAACTGATAAATAACAGATTGGAGATTAAAATAATAGCAGATTTGTCTCATTTTAAATTAGTAATAAAAACTGAGATGAAAAATGTACTTAAGCCAGAAATATAATTGTACTATGGTAAAATAAATGTTCAGCGATATCTTCAAAAGACTTTTGAATTTTGGCGCACTTTTTTTCTTTATGTAATGTTGATATGGTAACTAGTAAATACTGTAAATTTGGTTATGCTAGCATGTGTGGAAATATTAAAATATTAAAAAACGTGTGTTACAACTAACCCCGCGTTATTTTGTGCCCCGCGCTCCCCTACCCTTTCTCTCTCTCTCTCTCTCTCTCTCTCTCTCTCTCTCTCTCTCTCTCTCTCTCTCTCACACACACACACACACACACACACACACACACACACACACACAGCTTGACATACATGCTCAGGGTAAGTTCTGTAATCCTACTGTATAACTGTATATGTGTATAGTATGTACATTGAGTACTGCTGTTCAGTTGACATGTTTGGAGCCAAATTTCTTTTGTATTTTTATACTTTTTTAAATGTGTAAAACAGTTTATTTTATCAGATATACCAACTGTTATAACATCTCTAGTACTTTTCTTCCAGGAAGCCAAAGCTAAATTAAAGCTTCTGGTTGCAAAGCAGTTGGAGAGTTTTTTTTGACTGAATCAATAATACTTTAGCACGAATTTGGCTACATTCCCCAACATCAGCTCTCAATGTCTTTTCACAGGCAAGTGATTTCGTCCAGGAATCGAAAAGAATAAATAAAAAATTAAGGTGTTACCTACAGCATTCATCGAATCTTTCTCTTCCAACTTACACTCCATGGGCCTCATTTACGAAACGAACGTACGACCGAAATTTGGGCGTACGGTCGTTTCTACGCAAAACTTGGAATTTATCAATATGGACATGAGCGGTGGCTACGATCAAATCTCACGTCAGGTCTGAGCTCGTGTACGCAAGTTTTTGAGTCAGCCTGAACTTGCGTGCAGCATAGAGAATTTCGGAGAATTGTATAAATGACAGCATTTTGTTCATTTAGATTATTTTCCTAAACCGACAAACAAAGCTTTTTTTTTTTTCCTTTCAGGGTTTTAGCTTTAATTGCGCAAATAGCAGCATAAACAACAGACCGTGAGGAATCACACATCGTCGTATCACACACCTGCAGCGCTTCTGTGAATGGAGAAAAACAGAAATTATAAAATAAATAGGGCTACACGAAATATATTTATCTTAATTAACAGATTAACAAAATAAAAAAAAACAGTGCGACAAGTATAGGTCACTTTCGTTTTTGTGACACTCTTAATGCATTTTATTTGTTTTCTATAACTTTATTTTTTAAGATTTAACTGCTCGGTGATCACGCAGGTGCCTCACACACACACACACACACACACACACAACATTTCAGCGTTACTAACTTGATATTTCAGCCATTAATAAAACTAAAATGCAGTCAACCAAACATAAAAGTTACACTGCACACAAGGTCCACTGTAAAATCAGCGTGCAGACCCGAAACAAACATTTATTGCGCATGTGAAGGGTGATATTTTACATGGATATTGGAAGTGAAGTACAAAGCCTTGTTTACATCATAGATAATAGTTTAGCAACCAAATGTTACAAAATGGCAAAAATGGAAACATTTGGATGTCGAATGAGAGGCTTGTGAGCCCAATGCGTTTAGTTTCGCTTTAATAAATAAATTTTAGCTTGACGTAGTATTCTGTTTATAATGAATGCCATATAGCCTAATTTGTGATTTACTTCATAGTTTAATATAACATTTTATAGCTACTAATTTTTTCATTCTTGTTCTGTAATACCGTTAAATTTAAAGGGTTTGTTGTGGATTAAGGACAACTAAATAATCTATATAGTGTTTATAATATTTATACATTTTTCGTATATTTTATATTTTCGAAAATATATATATTTTCGTATATATACATTTTTTTTATACATTATACATTTATATATTTACTGGTATTTAATATACATATAAATTAATGCCATTGTTTGCAATTATAAGGTTAACGGATGTTTTTGGAGTAAGATCAATTTCTCTTTCATGAGATTGCTTCCTCTTTTTGGCCGGGTTATGTTACTCCGTGTCGTAAACTCTAGGAGCGAGGCTTCTAAACCGGGGCGTAATATTCAAATGACGATTGTTTTCAGCCGCCACATTTATCAACATACGATCTTTCATACGATGGGATTGGCGGCATACGAATGTTTCATAAATCACACGTGAGTAAGTTGATTTGTGCGCACGGTTTCTACGTTAGATTGATAAATGAGGCCCCATGTGCGCGCGCATCCATGTTTCTTAGTAACGAACGCGCTTGCTGCAGAATCGTGTAATTTACACGGAAACAACAACATCCTAATTTCTGATTGGCTGGTAGGCAGGGCCGTTGCTACTGGGGTGAAAGGTGGTGACAATTCTAGGGGCCCCCACCGCCAAGGGGGCCCCACAAAATCCAGGAATTATACTATATAGGCCCATGTTCTGTGAATAATTCTAATATTTTATTAGTTGTATAACTGAGATATTATGAAAACCACAAAAAAGCATGCAATTTGGTTCCATGCTTGTATATTGTACAGTATATAATATGTGTGTGTGGGGGGGGGGGGCACATCAATATTTTTTCAGGGGACCCCCAATCCTCTAGCTACGGCAATGCTGGTAGGTGGCATATAACTCTGTATAACTCGAGACAGCTATGAACTCGGCAGAGAACTTACCTCCGTATTCCCTCATCTAATTGTACATATAGCGGGACAAGTTATCCCTTCTCAGCGTGAGAAATACCCTGAATAATGTTTTTTTTAAAAAAAAAACAGGCCAATGTTAATACTAGTTCAAAACAATCACTTTGGCAACGTTTGTACTATTTTCTGCTTATTTTGAAAAATAAAATAATTATTTTTTTGTTCAATAAATATACTGTCATTAAAATGTTAATATAAAAATATAATTTAAAATACAGAACCAAAATCTTTTTAATAAGTAAAGATTATGAAAGCATTGAAGGAAATCCAATAATAATTGAATATATATTTACAGTAGTAACAACAAATTATGTTTTATTATGATATGATTAATGTCATGTTTTTAAATAGGCTATGATGGTTTCATTCTAAACATGGTGTTTATCTCTAATAAGGACACCCAACATAATATATGGTATTTGCCATCTGAATCTAACCATGTCATGTCAACAAATGGAAAAGTCAGTGATCTATTAATTATCATGTTAATGTGCGCGTTTAGCCCCAACAGCAGGGGCGCTTTTTACCCCAAATACCATACTTTTACATATTCTTTCATTATTTAAAAACTGTTGCTTTAATTATCGTAAACAAAACTGAAAATTGTTAAGACCTTTGTCTCAAAATAGATGCTTTCATTTCAGCGATTTTCATTTGCTACTTAAATCTACAACATGTAAAAAAAAAAAAAAACTAAAACATTAGATCAAGTAAGCACAGAATCAACTTTGCTCAGCTATGCACGATTGCGTCAAAGATCAGACAAATATTGGCTATTTGCACTAAGTGTAAATAGCATTTTTTTAGCCATAGATGCTATTTACACCAAGTGCAAATAGCTATAGATTCTATTTACGCTATGTTAAAATAGCAAGCTTAGTGGCAATTATCTATCTATTGTATTGCATTATAAAACAGTATGCAATAATAGTGTATTGAGTGTAAATTATAGTTTTAATTCAAATTATTAAATGGATGCCACCTTATTTGGGACAATAAAGCCCAACTTTAATAAACTTTTTTTATTATTTCCTTCATTTTTATTGAAATTAAATGCCTTTCTGATGCAATATGAGATTTGAAAAGGGAGAAAAAAAGTTTGGCTAAAGGTGGGCTGAACTCGGGTCGACGCGTCAAAAAGCACAAGCCTTACCATTTATGCCACTGAAACCAATACCAAATTAGCTATTTTTTTAGTGTTGACTAACTCAATAACATGTTAGTGAGTGCACTTAGTGTAAATAGACACTCCTGACAAATATACACGTGCATCTTGAAAAGCAAATCTTTTTTTTTTTTTTTTTATTGCTTAAACATACAAAACACCATTTAACAGCAGTCAGACAATTCTTAATACAATTCTAAAAAGTCCAAATAGCAGCATAACAAAAGATAAATAAACAAAATAAACATAACATGAAAACCAAAAAAGAGAAAAAAAAATACAGAAAAATAAATAAATAATATAAAACAATACAATACAATACAATACAAGGGGCTTAATCATCAAAAAATACCTTCAAAAGGCCACACAGTTTAAGGGCTTTTTCAGAATGCATGATCTTCAAGGATTTGAAGAAGATCATTAAATCTTGCTGGAAAAGTAATAAAGTGGGAGGGTTATTAAATAATCTACATTTATGAATGAAGTAATTGGCCAAAATCACAATATTATTAACCAAAAATTCAACATCACAATTCCGACAAAAGGACAAATATTTTACAGTTTTAAAATCAAAGTCAGGTATTACATACTTCAAAAATGTCATCCCATAATTTTTTTGAGAATTTGCATAAATAAAACAAATGTTCCAATGACTCTATGTCTGCTTCACAAAAAGTGCATTCATTACAATCCAAATTAAACCTGTGTCTGAGGAACTCATTACAGGGATAGATATCGTTAATAATTTTAAACTGAACTCTTTTGTCTTTGTGAAGTGGAAAAGAGAGAAATCTTGTTCTAATTCGAACCACTTTATCTTCAGGAAAATCAAAAACAAGAGGTCTCTTCTTTACTTTTGAAGGGAAAATCTGTGTATTTACTAATGTTCTTAAAACCTTATTATTACAGCTCTGCTCTGTAAAATTAATACCAGAGATGATTATAGATTACCTAATCTTGGTATCAAAGAAAAAATACAGATTTCCTCTTAATAAGGATACACTTATTATTCCACAAGGAGCAACTATGCGGTGAAAAGTTGTGTTTGTATATTAATTTCCAATATAATAATACCTGACTATGGAAAGATGATAACTTACAATTTAATTTTAATGGCTCAAAATCACACCTTAAAAGGAAATCAATGCCCCCAAGAGAATCAAAAATTTTAGAGGAAAAGCTAAACCAAACAGAATGTTTATTTCTAAGGAAGGCTTGGAGCCACCTCAACTTTAGGGTACCATTCATAACATCGAATTCAATTATGTTCAACCCTCCCTCACTAATTGGCTCCACTATATCTGATTTTCTTATATAATGGTGTTTGTTTTTCCAGATAAATTTATACTGAATTTGATTAATGTCTTTTATCCAACTATCAGATATACTCAAAGAAAATGCAGGGTAAATCAACCTGGAAAGTGCTTCTGACTTCTGTATGAGAATTATACCAAATATAGAGATATCCCTTTGAACCCACATATTTAAAATATTTTGACTTTTTTTTCATATTATCCATCAAATTACTTTTTTCTCTAATTTTAGGATCTTTAGTAATAACAATTCCTAAATACTTTATCTAATTTTTTAAAGGAATATTGAACAAATGAGATTCGGCATGATTATGAAGTGCCATCAGCGCACACTTTTTTAAATTCAATTGCAGACCAGAAGCTTTTGAAAAATGAGACACCAGATTAATAGCAACTGAAATCTGCTCTGCATTGCTAAGAAACAGGGTGGTATCGTCTGCTAATTGACTTATCACTAACTGAGTCCCTAAAACATTCAAAGGCCTGATATCTTTACTATTTTTCACATAAATTGCTAATAGTTCAGCTATTAAAATAAATAAATATGGACTTGTTGGATCCCCTTGTCTAATGCCTCTATTAATATTAAACCTCTTAGAAGTCCCAAATGGTAATGATACTGAGCTATTTATGTCTTTGTACAACATCTCTATTAATTTAACAAATTTATGACCAAAACCAAAATACTTTAATGCATGTAAAATTAATTTATGTTCTACAGTATCGAATGCCTTATAGAAATCAAGAAACAAAACAAACCCATCATCCTTAATTAAATGTCCATAATCAATTAAATCTAAGACAAGTCTAATGTTGTATTAACCTTCCTTTAATGAAACCGGATTGAGTTTCACTTATAACTTTACTCAACCTAAATTTTAACCTATTAGCAATTGCAGATGTAAGAATTTTATAATCAACATTAAGTAGGGTAATCGGTCTCAGATTGTCAGTAATTCTTTTGTCTTTGTTTGATTTTGGAATAAGAATAATTAACCCCTGTTTCATAGTTGGAAGTAAAGAATTAGATTCAAAACACTCCTTTAAAGCTTTAAATAACAAATCTTTAATATCCTCCCAGAAGAATTTGTAAAAATTTGTGGTCAAACCATCCTGACCAGGAGATTTACCCAAATGCATTTTTTTAATAGCAGAATCAAGTTCCTCTACTCTCAGGTCTCCATCACAAACTTCTTTAAATTCAATATCAATCTGTGGGATAAAATCTTTTACCTTTTCAAGAAATTCCTTACCATTATTTTCAGAGTATGATGAAGAGTAAATATTACTATAAAATGAGTATATTTCTTCAGATATTAATTTTGGATCTGTGCTTACCTCATCATTAATAATTAAACTATGAATTGCATTACTTTGCTGTCTCCTCTTTTCTAACCGACAAAAATAAGCCGTATTCATCTCTCCTTCTTCCATCCATTTTGCACGAGACCTTACAAAAGTTCCTTGTGCTTTCATTCGATACATACTGTCTAATTTAGCTTGAAGAGAGAGTAACTTTTCAACATCTTGAGTCATTTCTTGTGTATTACAACAGGCGTTGATTTCTTGAATTAACTTCATCTCCCTTTGCTTTAAATCTCTGCTTTTTTGTTTAGCAGCCCGAATTGAAATTTCCCTTGTTTTAAATTTAAAATACTCCCATTTAATCCCGCTAGAACGTAAAGAGAAGTCATTTTTAATCTCACTAACCAAATTTCTTATTTGACTACAATAAACTTTATCCTTTAAAAGTTCAGCATTAAACTTCCAATAGTCTTTCCTAATGGCATGTTTGATTTGAAAAGCACATCTTCAATAGGGTCTGGCTGCAGCCATACTGGGCGAGTGGAGCTCCACTCAAGAGCGGAAATACATCACCTCCACTCACGACGCGTCCGCCATGTTGGTCAGGGCAAGACAATACGTCACCTCCACTCGCAACGCGTCCTCCATGTTGGTCCGGGTAAGACTGCCTTAAAGGCAAATGGAGGAGCTGCGTTTTTTCCTGGATAAAAACACGATAACGTTTACATTTCAACATTATGTAACGTTAAATATTTAAACGTTAAATATTATGTTTTCAATATTTTTATAGCAGGAGACTATAAACTATAAACTTTAATAAACTCCACACCAAACAATAAGAAATGTAACTGATAATCCTTCATGGATACAGTGTGGTAAAACATTATGCACTGACACAGTGCAGTGTAAAAATATAGTAAAAGTGATATGTGGTGTTAGTATATGTAGTAGAAATTGTACTAGAGTGATAATAAAATAGTAAGTACAACAGTACAATAACATAATAATACATTTATAATAGGTTTATGTTATCAACATTTTTTTTTCACACATAACATAATATAACAAAACAAAACAACAGACATATACTCAATAGCTCAAAGTCAAGTCAAAAGGGAGGGAGAGAGGGAAGGACAATAAAAACACAAAACAAGTCACTCCTTTATACAATCACGTATATCAAACAGAAAACTGCCAAGCATCAATGGTCGAAGGCCTGGCCCCACCGACTCGCGCCGTTGTACATTCACACGTCACTAATTTATAATACGTTTAGAACAGGTTTTAGTTGCATTCCCTGAGAATAGAGTGTTTAAGTTGTGATGTCAAAACCTGACTAATACTGTAAAGACTAGTTCTCTGCTGGTTCCCTCAAGGTTTTCCAATAGGTTTTTATAATCAGAATCAGAATTAGCTTTATTGCCAGGTATATTTACACATACGAGGAATTTGTTTTGGTGGTAGAAGCTCCACAGTGCAACAGAATGAATGTGACAAGACAAGATACAGATAATACAAATAATAATACAACCCCAAATCAGAAAAAGTTGGGACAGTATGGAAAACGCAAATAAAAAAAGAAAGTAGTGATTTCTAAATTTACTTTGACTTGTATTTCATTGCAGACAATATGAACACAAAATATTTCATGTTTTGTCTGGTCAACTTCATGTCATTTGTAAATATACATCCTTTCCTGTCATTCAGACCTGCAACACATTCCAAAAAAAGTTGGGACAGTAAAGCATTTACCACTTTGTAATGTTGCCATTCCTTTTCACAACACTTAACCCTTTAGGCGCCAGGGTTTTTTGGAAAAAATGCTGGATTTTGACATCAAGATTTCAAAAGCTTGTGGCTTGAAAGGGCTTAAAGATAGAGATCTACTGTAAATTAGAAAAATGTTGGGCATGACCTAAAGTTTATGTGGGGTGTAAATATACTCATCTAATTTTCATATTATGACGTCATCAGGGGGCGGCCCTCTTGAATTTGATAATATTCAGGAAATAGCAGATATTGAATTGATGTTTGAAGTTATTTGCATGTTTTTTTGTTGTTTTTTTGTCTTTTTATCCTCATTCCAAATTATCAGAAAAGAGGAAACCAACAATAAACAGGAGAAAGTACTAAATTATTACTATATTACTATACTATATAATAGTAAAACGCATGTGAACAGTAGCCTACTTTTTGATCAGTTCATCAGTAATATTCAGGAAATAATAGATATTGAATGGATGTTTGAACTTATTTGCATGTTTTTTTTGTCTTTTTATCCTCATTCCAAATGATAAGGAAAAGAGGAAATCCACAGTAAAACAGGAGAAAGTAGTAAATTATTACTATATTACTGTGCCATAGTAAAATACATGTGCCTATTTTTTTATCAGTTTACCAGCTATCTGCCCAATCAGGTATCTAAGTGACAGTTTATAGTTCTTGAGAGTATGGTACCTCTCATTGCATGGCACAGCACACAGACCTACCCCACACTGACTGCACCTGTACTGTCTTCCAGCGGCCATTTGAGCATGCGCGATCAGAACAAACGACGCAATCAGGCCGATCATCAGAGAGCAACAGCTCTCCTATGGACACTACGACCACGTCCACCCCTGCCACCCCCATCCCTGTTGGGCAAAGGGTCCAAATGATCACTTGTTTGTGCTTTGTGAATACTCTCGCCTTGCGCGCGCGCCACCATTGCGCATGCAAAGATGTACCGGGAGAAGCGCGATCATTAGACGACCGATCGTCATTTCCAAAATGCAAATATTCCCCTTCAGAGTCAGAATCGGCGAATAACACTTGCAACACATCCTCACGGTACAACTTTTTATTAGCCATTTGCCGATTTCCTCTCACAAATCTCACAATTTACTCACACGCAATGAACTGAACTGCTTCCGCATCAATGACACGATAGCTCACTTGCTCTGCTATTTCCTCGAACACTTTTGGTCTAGAATCGAAGTACTACATGTCTGCCATCTAGTGGTAGGGAATACAAATGAGATATTACACCAGATTAGGAACTACAGTCTATTTTATGAAGTATGACGTCTTGTCGCAATTTTGCGACTTTGGCGCTTAAGACGTTTAGGGACTGAAGACACCAAGTGATGAAGTGTTTCAGGTGTAATTTTGTCCCATTCTTCCTGAAAACAAGTCTTAAGGTGGGCAACAGTACGGGGTCTTCGTTGTCGCATTTTGCGCTTCAAAATGCGCCACACATTCTCTATTGGAGACAGGTCGGGACTGCAGGCAGGCCAGTCAAGTACCCGTACCCTCTTCCTCCGCAGCCAGGACTTTGTAATGTGTGCAGAATGTGGTTTTGCATTGTCTTGATGAAATATGCATGGACGTCCCTGGAAAAGATGTCTTCTTGAAGGCAGCATATTGTGCTCCAAAATCTCTATGTACTTTTCAGCATTAATGGTGCCATCTCAGAAGTGCAAGTTACCTTTGCCAAGGGCACTGGCACAACCCCATACCATGACAGACCCTGGCTTTTGGACTTGTTGCTGGTAACAGTCTGGATGATCCTTTTCTTCTTTGGTCCGGAGCACACGGCGTCCATTCCTCCCAAAACATACCTGAAATACTGATTCATCTGACCACAGTACACGTTTCCACTGTGTGATGGTCCATCCCAGATGCCTCCGAGCCCAGAGAAGTCGACGGCGCTTCTGGACACTGTTAACATAGGGCTTCCTTTTGGCACAGTACAGTTTTAACTGGCATTTGTGGATGTAACTACGTATTGTGGTACTTGACAAATGTTTGCCAAAGTAGTCCTGAGCCCATGTGGTGATATGGCTTATAGATGAATGACGATTCTTGATGCAGTGCCGCCTGAGGGATCGGAGATCACGGTTGTTCAGCTTAGGCTTGCGCCCTTGTCCTTTACGCACTGAAATTCCTCCAGATTCCTTGAATCTTTTAATTATGTTATGCACTGTTGAAGGTGAAATATCCAAATCTCTTCCTATCTTTCTTTGTGGAACATTGTTTTTAAACATTTCAATAATTTTCTCACGTATTTGTTGGCAAACTGGCGATCCTCGGCCCATCTTTGCTCCTAAAGGACTAGACCTTTCTTGGATGCTGCTTTTGTACCAAATCATAATTACAATCACCTGTTGACATCACCTGTTTCAAATCACATCATTATTTAACCAATTTACCTCATTACTAGCCCTAAATTGCTCCTGTCCCAACTTTTTTTGGAATGTGTTGCAGGTCTGAATGACAGGAAAGGATGTATATTTACAAATGACATGAAGTTGACCAGACAAAACATGAAAAATTTTGTGTTCATATTGTCTGCAATGACATACAAGTCAAAGTAAATTTAGAAATCACTATTTTCTTTTTTTATTTGCGTTTTCCATACTGTCCCAACTTTTTCTGATTTGGGGTTGTATACAAAATAGACAATGTACAAAATAGCACAAACACAGTATACAAAATAGACAATTTAGTATGTACAGGTACGTTAGGTGCAAATTTGAAATGTAATAATTATGTGTGTTAAATAGTATGATAGTGTTGTGTGTTTCATGTTTATTTTTAAGTGTTCAACAATAAACATTAAATATGAACATGAAATTATAATGGGTTTTTACAAAAAAATAATAAAATAAGGTCTGGGATAAACATAACTTGACAATAGTTTTACTCTAAAATGCAGATTACACACACCCATGCTGAAAATGCAAATTTTTAAGTAGTTAACAAAAATAAACAAATGCTCCTATCTTGGTCATTAATAGCCTATTTAAACATAATTTTTCTCTGCATCGCTATTTCATATGAAATAATAGAAACATTCTATACAAACACAAATCTCTCTTTTTTAAGAACTGGTTTGACAACAATATTAAATTGTTTAGTCAGTTATAAAACAAAGAAGGAACACTCTTATGAATTCCTTTCTCTTTCTAAAATACCAGTTCCTCAAAGAGAGTTCTCAATTGTTATTGGTTCAGTCCCTTCAGGTACTCACATATTAGGTGTTGATAAAGACCATTCTCCCAATTCAAGTCAAGTCTGCTTTATTGTCAATTCTTCCACATGTACAGTACATACATACAGAGAATTGAAATTGCGTTACTCTCAGACCCTTGGTGCATACAGTTAACATTAAACACTGACAGTAGACGTTCAAATACAGATAAATACAGTTTAACCATATGTACATACAAACTATACAGATATACAAATGAGGACATTGTAGAAAAATAAAAAATAAAATAAAAGAGAGATAGATAAAGTGGCATAAGGCACATGGCAGATAAAGTGCAAACCAGTTAAATAAAACAAAACTGTGAACAGTCTTTTATCAGACTGTCAGAAGAGGTTGTTTACAGTCAATGCTGGATGAGGTAGAGATCAGTCCAGTGCTGCACAAAGTGACTGGTGCGGGTCACAGTTTGTAAGGGGGGGTCCTGGGGGTGTGGGGAGCTGGGGGGGGGGTCGTAGTGTCAGAGTTCAGTGTTGCGTGGGGTAAAAGATGAGGGCTTTGCGGGTGAGACGGGTGCTGTAGATGTCCTGGAGGGAGGGGAGAGAGACACCAACGATTCAGTGTCTCTTGATGTGACTAATGTTTTTTTACGTTGGTTAAATGTGTTTTTCATGAAGTAATAATAAAGCTATTCGTACTACTTTTCAAAGAAATTGTTACTGTACCTTATGTTTTGTCTCATTGGAACTCTTTATTAAATGGAAAATTTATTTGCTGGAGAAAAGTCTGGTTGTTACCGCAGAAATATCATTGTAGAAATAAGATTAAAGGAGGTTCTTAAGCTCATTCACAGATTTTAGCAAATCATTATTTACAAAAATTTTAATGTAAATTGTATTTTCTGCAATGAATATGAGGAAACTGCACTTATTTTGGCACTGTACATATTCAGTTACACTATGGTGTAAAGTTCAAAATTTTATCAATGACAATATTCAGTGTTTAAGACCTTTTTCACTCCTATGGGAAAATGTACTTTTACTTCTTTCCAAGAGGAGCAGTATTTTTTTTACTTAATGTATTTACATATACTGTGAACCAAATTTAATCTATAATAAGAATCTAATCTAAATCTAATAAGAAACCCAATTTATGGATTTGTTGGCTGAACTATATATACATATACATATTGACAGTATCAGAGACTCTTTGAATAAGAAAGCTGTAAGCACTTTGAAAGCTTGTGAACTTTATTTATTTGATTTTGATATGTATACTTGTATGTATATGTATCTTGTGTCTTTAAACTTTTATACTTAACTCCCCCTGGCAACTCCTATTTGTTGTAATTTATTTTTATGTTGTAACGTCTTTTTTGATGTTATTTCTTTATAAAATATTGTATGTTATTGTTCTTTGAAAAAAGAAAAAGGAAAAAAAAAGCCCAAAACAGCCCAATCGCATTTCGAGGGGAGTCCTCCAGTAAAATCCCGCTCCTGGTGGTAAAATGCACGTTTTTTGGAGAGGTTTCCCTGGTAAAATTCGCATCGCAGGGGCTAAATTTCACGTTATTGGGTTCGCTTCAACCCGTGGACATTAAAAATAACACGCGGCAACTGATTTTAAAGTACCTCAAAAAAAGTGGAGGTGACGTACTTCCTGTTCGAGAGTGGAGCTCCACTTGCCCATGGTCTGCAGCCAGACCCATCTCCAAATCTTTAGGAAAGTGCTACGCCACGTTTTTGTGCCATCTAGTGGTTTAGATGAAAATAATATCAAAGGCGCTTTTACCCCGGGGCGACTTTAGCCCCGTCGTACCCTATATAAACCACGCGGTATTAAAGAGACAGTTCGCACAATGGGTCCAAGTGAAGTTATGTGTCTGCTGCAGCTCGGTATACACAACAATTGAAGATATTAAGACATGTTTGTTGTAAGAGTTTTATAGTAACATGGCATAGCCTATCAACATGATGATGAATTTGTAAGTAAATGTAATTAACATCAAAATAAATTCACAAGAGCAGGTATATTGTTTGCACATGTTTATTGACATTAAAGGCAAAATAACTGAAATAATAAGAGCACAAGTATAGATCTGGAACTTCTTTAAGTCTGTCTAAATATCATGTAGTGATTGCAATGTCTTCTGGTCCATATCCTTTCCTTAGGAAGGTGTGCTAGACACTGATTAATGTAACATAAAACATATATTTTGCTATTGTTTTGTAGAGTGACACTTCCATAAACTTTTCTATGCTCCTCTGATTATATAATGGTAAATATTACAATATCATAGCACAACAACAGTGATCAGCAATAATGATAAGCCTCAATACTCACAATAAAAATAATAAGGTCACATATATCATAACACCGTCTCGGAGGTAAGAAGTGGATTATACTTCATCTGAAATGTTTGTCTTTTCATCCTGAAATGCAAGGCAAATGTTGGATCACAATAATTAGGAACCACAGTTTCCACAAATACCTTCACTCGATTGGGATGTTGTCTTTTATTCTGGACGGCAAGGGCAGTGACTGTAACATTGAGGGTATTTTGCAGTTTTGAGCATGTATTTACCGATTTCATCAGGCGAAAATTCTTAAAAAGAACACAAAGAATGGTCTTCTCAGCTGCCATAGTTGCAACTCTTGCGTCATCAGAACAGGGTGTTCAACGCACCACCGTTTCCGTTTAATAAACGTTTTGCATCATTTTGTTGGGGCTGAAAGCAGCCCAGGGGTCCGTTCTTTGTACGTCGCTAACTCAGTTAGCTGGATTTGATGGTTGACGATTTCCGCTTTAACTTGTATTGGTTGGTCCTTCGAAGCTCATTCTTCAAATCTCATAGAACCTGTTACTGTCATAGCAACAGGTCCTAAATTTAAACCTGCTCGGGAGCAGGCTTATTTCATGTAAACAGGATTAGATCATATCTTTTTAAGCAGAATTGATACTTAAAATCTGTCTCAGCCACTGCTACTTTATTACAAGAGTACCCTACTGATCCAGGGATGGTAGCCTATTTTAAATAAATAATAATTGAATAAATAATTGAAAAATAACATAACAATGTTGTGTAGTCTATAATACTATAGACACAGCCTTTTACTCATTGAAATAAGTCGGCCATCCTGGGAATACTGGGCTTGCCTCTCAACTGTTTACAGCCCAAGCAGGTTCTCTGGTGCTGCCGAATAGCTTCTCGGCCTCTCAATATCCAGTACTTACGACGTACTTCAGCAAACACCCTCTCTGCTCCTGGATGGTGTAGAATTTCATCGAAGTCCTGGATGATGAGTCTGCTTATGGGATTCTTAGGGTCGAGAACTAAAGTGTGAACGGTGGATTCGTCTAGCTGCTCTGTTCGTCTGAGACGACCACCAACTCTGATGAGGTGGGTAGTGTTGTCATACTCTGGGGCAAGGCACAAGAGATGACTACTCATCGGTAGAGGTTTACCAGTCTTAAGATGAGCCATCTCGATTGGGAAACTTTGGATTTGTGATTGATGAAGGAGGGCTAGTTCGGCTTCTCTATAATCCTCAGCTGTTAGCACTTCTTTAGGGGTAGCCACCCCGTGCAAGGCTCTAGCTGTAGCTGCTAGTAGTTCCTTATAAGACCCAAATTGATTGCAATCTGGCAAGGCTGGGTTATTGACAGGAACTGTTAGTCCACAGAATGTGACCTGTTTCAGCTCTGCCTCTTCAGTTGGTAGCTGTAGGAGAGGACTCTGAGGCCACTGGTCTGCAGGTAGGTGAAGGAATGATGTGCCTTGACTCCATCTACTTGCCTTGGCTAACTCGGCCAACGTCTTGCCCCTAGTGAGGCCATCAGCAGGATTAGACTTGGAATCAACATAACGCCAATCCTTGCGGTCTGTTAACTCCTGTATCTCTGCTACTCTTGTTCCGACGAAGACTTTAAATCGACACGAGTCAGTTTGAACCCATGCCAGCACAGTGGTGGAATCTGACCAGAGTGTGACCTGATGTATGGGAACACGGAGCTCTGACTTCAGTAATTTGGCCAGTTGTGCTCCTGTCAGAGCGGCGCACAACTCGAGACAAGGAATGGACTGTTGTTTCTTTGGAGAAACTCTGAAACGGGCAGTCAAGAAAGCTATTTCTATGTCTCCTTGAGGACTGAGTGTTTGGATGTAGGCTACTGAGCCGTAGGCTCGCTCTGAAGCGTCACAGAAAATGTGTAGGTTTCTGATACTCTGAGGGTTATCCAACTCTAAAGTGACGTAACATCTGGGAATGGAGATGCGCTGAATGTCTGGTAACTCTTGCTCCCATGTTCGCCAGGCTTGGAGCAGTTCGTCGGGAAGTTGAGGGTCATCCCATTCCCTTTTCTTGTCCCACAGACACTGGACTAGGACTTTAGCTCTCGTGGTGTAAGGAACAATGTACCCTAGGGGATCATACTGACTGGCTAGAACCCTGTAGATATGACGCATAGTAGGGGTAGAGCATTCAATGGGGCAATACTTGTATGACAGCGTGTCGGAGGTACAGTGCCAGAGTAGTCCAAGTGCGGTTTCTAGTGCATCTGGTTGCTCTTGGGTCAGCCACAATACCAGGTTACTTGACTTGGCTTCGTATGGGATAGAGTCCAGTACTTGAGGGGCATTGCTGGCCCACTGTCTCAGATCAAAGCCTCCTGTGGCTAGGAGGTCTCGCGTCTTAGACGCCCGTGCCCTGGCTTCTTCTTGGGAACTGAAACTCTGGAGGAAGTTGTCCACATAGAAGTACTTCTCTATACTTTCTCTGACATCTTCGCCTGGCTGACTATGGTCGATGACATGCTTTTGGAGGGCAAAAGTCACGCAGCAAGGGCTGCATGTTGTCCCAAATGGAAGAACTTGCCACTCGTAAACTTGGGGGGACTGATCTCTGTTGAGGTCCCGCCAGAGGAATCTTAGCAGTGGGTGGTCCTCTGTTAGCAGTCGCACCTGATGGAACATGCCTCGAATATCACTACTCAAGGCAACAGTGTGTTCACGGAACCTCAGGAGAACAGACATCAGAGAAGGACCCAGTGTGGAACCAGGGAGAAGCAACTGGTTGAGATTTTTCCCTCCATGTTGGAATGAACAGTTGAAGACGACTCTGTTCTTGCCGTTATGTTGTGTCATATGGTGGGGAATGTACCACGACTCCTCAGTTTGATCCACTTGTTCAGAAGGAATCACGTGTGCGTATCCTGTTTCCTTCAACTTGTTCATTTCCACCTGGTAGGCTGCTGCTTGTGCTGGATCTCTGGCTAATCGCCTCTCAATTCCTTGGAGACAAGGCAGAGTGGTATCTGGGGAAGCTCGCAGGAGAGGCATATCTTTAACTCGTAATAAGGGTGTGGCATATCTAGCTACTCCATCTACTGTAACTCTAGTAGTCTTGGTCTCGAGCAGCGAAAGGGCATCTTGATCTTGCTTTGAGCGAGTAATGAGCTTCTCACTGCGGTACGGGATCATGTCTAGTTGCCACAATTTCTCAACTTGTCTGTACAGGTCGGTATACGAGCTTGAAATAGTTGTAAAGAGACACTGCTGGCTGGGAAGGTGATGCTTGATCTCTTGAGTGGGACCTTGCAGGGTCCAACCGAGTCTGGTCTTGATGGCAGCAGGACCGTTAGGTGGGCCTAGACAAACTGTCTCTACTGAGGTAATGAGGTGAGGGTAATCTGACCCTATAAGGAGGAGTGGTTGGACGGATTCAACAGGTGGCAACTGTAAACCTTGCAGATGGCTATACTTGCGTTGTAACTCATCTACGGGATATGTATGCTCAGCTAATCCCAGTGTCTCTGCTGTAAAGGCTTGACGAATCCTGAATGAAGTCTTGGGTTGGGACGCTGGTGACACTGTGAAGGTTACTGAAGCACCATGCAGGATGTGAACTTTACGTAGAACAAGCTCTTCAGGTCGACCAGTCAATCCGAGCTGTTGGGCCGCTGAATGAAGGAGGATGGTGCGTTCTGACCCGTCATCCAAGAGGGCGTACGTCTCTAAGCACTGACTGCCATTTCTCAGGAGTACTTTGCAGATCTTTAGTAAGACACGTCGATTATCGGTGGGCTGATCTAGGTACAGTGTCTCCGTGGTCGTGTTCACCAAGTAACTCTCTGCTGGTCCGACCTTAGGTGTCTCAGGCGTTTTCACAACGGATCGATCGTTAACATCGTGGAGGACGTACAGGTGGAGGCGATTACAACTCTTGCAGGGTGTCTTGAGGTTACATTGTGCGGCTTGATGGGCTCTTCCACAACGCCAACATCTCTTGTGTGACTGTATCCAATGCACTTTCTGATCTCTGTTAAGTCTCTGGAAACTGGCACACCCATTTAAGTAGTGGTCTTGAGCGTCACAATATGGGCAGAACATCTTTCTGTCTCTGGGCTTAGGATCAAGAGCTTTAGTTGGCATGTCACTACTGTCTTTCTCTGTACCGAGGAAGATACTCGTGGCCTTCGTTGGCTGTCTTGTGTCTCTCTGGTGTCCCCTCTTGTATATGGGCATTGGCTTACTCATTGGAGGATATAACCTGGTACTGTCTTCTTGAACTTGCAGCTCAAACTCTAACCACGCTGAGAGATCGATCAAGGTAGGGATGGGAACTCGTTGGGGATGGACAGACCGTCTAAAACTAGTCTGCAGATCATGTGGAAGCTTACACAACAGTCTTGATACATGGGAACCGCACTCTAACTCCATGTAGCCTTTATTCCCCAGTTGCTGAAGCATACTAACTAGAGAGCAAACTTTCAGTGCAAACATCCGGAAGGCTCTCACATCCCCTTGGCTGATGTTTGGACCATCCATAAGCTCAGCTATTCTCTGAAGGGCCAACTGGTGAGGTTGTCCGTACTGTTGGTTAAGCGCCTCCATAGTATCTGAGAAGGGGTATAATGAGTTGCAATAGGAGTCTGCAATCAACAGGGCTTCCTCCAACTTCAGGTGATCGACGAGAATCTGGTATTTAAATCTCTCTGTTGCATCTGCTGGCAGAATGTTCCCCAAAGCGATGCGCAGACGGGAGAATTCTCTTGGATCTGGCTTTACAAAGTTCGGGATGGTGGGAGCTGGTCCCCTATATGTACTCTCTTGACTGGGAGGAACACGTAACTGTGTTGAGCTGTAGCCACTTCTACAATCATCAGCTCTGTCATAAGATCTATGGGGGAAGGACTGGTGCTGTGAGGGCCGGGCATGAGTTGGCGGTGATATCATCTCCAGCTGCCGAAGCCTCTGTTCTAAGTCATGCAGGCGATCTTGTCTGAATGACTCTGCTGCACTGTCAATCGGTCTCTGGGGTCGCTTGGATCTAGGCATAGGGATGGGCCTGGCATCTGTAGTGGTAGGCAGAGTATTGACACAGGGTTGAGGAACAGGGGAAGATGTACTCTGTGGATGATGAATGGACCGATCACTCACTGCAAGTAGGCTCAACTGAGTTTCCAGGGCCTCATTCTTCTCCTTCAGTCTCATTATCTGCTCATAGGAATGACGTCGCAGTTCCTCAGTCTCTTTCCGCAACTGCTGGAACTCTGCTAGAACTTCTGACGACAGCTCAGGAAAGGGTGAAGTATGTGCTCGCTGTTGTTCATACTCTCTACTGGGACTCCACTCTATCAGCGGCTGCCTTGGCTGCATACTTGTTCCATACACAGGGGAGGTGTTGGTGAGCTTGGGTGCAGTCGCTCCTTGCAATTCTGAATCATCACTCGTCTCTGAGGAAGTATCTACTCTCTGTCTTGACTGTAACCTCTGTTGATGATCAGTGAGCTCGAAATCTGACAAGTAACTAGGGAGCCGCACCACTCGTTTGGGTCTGACTGCGGGCTCAGGAAGGTCAGGTCTAGGATCTGGATCACTCTGATGCATCATTCTTATGACAGCTCTTCAAATCCGGCTCGAAGGACCATTTGTGAGGTAGACTAGTGTGGGTGCTGGTGGAAATTGAGCAGACATAAGTCGTCCGGTCAGAGACAAAGTACACTTTAATGGTTTGCAGCTTGTAGAGAGTTACAGTCTTTGAATTTGGTTGAGTGAATGATTGTAGTACAGGTAGCAGAGAGTATGGCAGAGTAGTACAGCGTAGTTTGGAGTGTAGCTTAATATGAGTGGTTCTAAACAAACAGAAATAACAATACCCTATTAGTAATGAAATATGAACTTAATGTTACTTATACATAATATATATATTCTTAAACATAATAGCAATATAGCATAAAAGCAAATATAACGATCGATTCAGACATGTCCAGGCTAGTTTAGCACTTGTGAAAATGGAATCACGTTCTCTGACACGTGAGCTTGGAAGAACCGATAAATGGCTTAAATACCACAAACAACCTCACTTATTCAGTAAATAGTAATATCCCAATTAGGGATGCAACGATTATAGATTTTGTTGGTACGATTATAGTCTGAGGAATAATCACGGTTTCACGATTATTACGAATATTATGCTTTTATTCATTTCACAACATAAAATCACATAAACACTTAAGATATTAAGTGTTATTTATTGCTGCCTTTTGAAACAGAAATAACACAGTAACCTATAATACAGCACAAAATAATACTAAAGAAAAAAAGTCCATCTCTCCTATTGGAATTTAAAAAGGTGACCTCTGCTCTATAAACATCCATGTCAGTATTTCTCTTTTGAATATAACAAATGGAAATAGATCACAAATGTATTTGGTGTTTTCATTTTGTATATTCTTTCTACATTTCTTTTGGACCTGAGGTACAGAACTTGGAAAGATGGTGAAAAAAAATTTGACTTATGAATAATACTATAACAGTGATGATAAATCACAATGTTAATTAAGTATTAATATTAGTCTTATATTAATAACTTTATTTATCCCACAGAGGACACTGTTACTAATGAGAGGAATAAACTAAACTATTATTTTAATCAACTGTCGTCCATACTTATTCATTTTAATAATCTTTATTCATCTGATTTTACATATGGCCTGAGAAAATCATGTCTATTATTTCGGTTTTTGAGATCGAGATCGAGCAGCCCACACAAACATTTAGGAGGACAGCAACTTGTCAACGCTGCCCAGCGACTTTCATTAATAAAATAGCTTAGATACTGGATCTACATTATATTAATCAGCAAAGAGGCGGTAATATGACTGTTTAAATAACTAAACTAAAATCTTCATTGTTTGTAGTGACGCGCAGATGCAGGTAGGCTGATTCACACACGCAACTGTCACCTCTCTCGCTTTCTCTCTCTCGCTCTTGCTCTCTCTCTCTCTCTTTCTCTCTGCACTATTTCATCTCTGTCTGAAGCGGGCAGAATAATGCTAGAGATAACGAACTTCGCGTCAGGTGGTCCTTGCCTTCACGTCGTGCATTAAAATCGTTTATTGTACAGCGAGAACAGGTTGGCTAGCCGTACATTATCCCTTAATTATACTCTTTAACAGCAATTTTTACGGCAATATTTAAATGACGCCCTGGTCATTCTTGGTGTACAAAATGGTCCCACACTATCGACTTAATTCATTCTCTGGTGGAAATAAAGGATCGCTGTTTGGTTCCTCTGTCATAGTTAATCTAGTGTGTGTAGTGGCCTCCGTGTCTCTGATAAACACGTCATTTTAAGCTGGTGCACCGCTAGTGTAACTTTTCTTTCGTTTTGCGCAAGTTGCAACAGTTCCGTTCCGTGCAACAGAAACACTCGGTGTAGCAGAGCCTTTACGATTAATTAACCGTGACGTTTTAAAGCGCGGTTAATAGTAAAACCGGTTAATCGCTGCATCCCTAATCCCAATCAAAGTGACTCAAAGTTTACAATATTATACACCAATATCGCTATTTAACCGTCTCTCATATGCATATACTAGCGCCATATATGGATGATGCAATACACAGCGTGTGTGGCGCACATACACGATTATAATTAGCAACTATCCATAACACAAACTTATGCCTTAAAAATACAGCAATATAAAGATAATTAATAACATAAATGCAATCACTCACTTGTATATGAACGCACTCAGCAGAAAACAACAACAGCGAAGAATGTCCTTGCTCTGAACTTCGTCCTGTTACTACTGTTAAAGGGATCCTTAAAGGGAATGCTGAGTCATCAGCGCAATACCTCTTAAAGTCACAAGGGGGCACTACAGTCTCTATACATAGCCAGCCTTTTCTACAGCATGGTTGTGCTTTAGGTGATCCTTGAAAGAGTCCCAGCTCTAGGTCCTTTCTGATGCCGTGTCCTCCTCTCTCACACACTTGCGCACTTTCTGTACTGTCCTGTATGTATAAATAACAAAAACACCAAAAATAAATACTCATAAAATATCAACTTTGATATTGTGAAATATCTTTAACTGAAAATTGAATGCAAAACAAATCACATACAATATTTTCACTTTAAGTTCAATAACAGTGGGGTTGGAATCAAAGTGCACTATTCATTAAACACCTATTTAATGTATTCAGATGAAAGTTTGCAATATTAAATTATTCACAAGAAGTTTTTTCAGAGCCCCCAGTTACACTGTTTTAATCAGAATCCTAACTATACAGTGTATTTAGTAAAACAAGTAAAATCAAATCAAGTAAATTTTTATTAAACTAAGTAAAATCAAAACCTTTCACAAAAGGTCAATGAATCTCTACCAGAAGTGACAGTGCAATGTAGCAGATGAACAATTCCTTACCAGATTACCAATAAACAGCTGGATCCTTGATGAATCTACAAGGGGAAAGAAGAAATGGTTTACTGAAAAGTTCTTAAAAAGCAGTTTTTCGTTTTATACCATTCCTTTAAAACAGTGGTTCTCAAACTTTTTATATCAAGTAACACCTCAGAAAATATTTGGCTCTCCAATTACCAGTAGCGTAGTAGGCCCAACTATTCAGCTACAGCTCTGCACAGTTCAAAACGAGGCAGTTTTATTCCTAATAAGAATATTTATTGTTGTCAGCCACTTTAACATTGTAAATACAGTTTGAACATTAACACTGCACACTGCTTACATACAGGTAAATACAAAACTTAAATAATGATTAAATTAAAATGTGTTGTACCAAAAGTTAAGTAAAAACTGTACTATACTTAAATGTAAAAAAAAGAAAAACTTTACTCAAATAAAGATTAAATTAAAATGTATTAACATTAATTTATATTTAATTTCGTGATTCCTCTGCGTACCACTAGAGGGAGCCTGAGTAGCACTAGTGGTGCTCATACCACACTTTGAGAATCACTGCTTTAAACAATCTTAATTCATTAAAATTTGCGATTATATGATATTTAGAAATCATGAACAGAGTATGTTATCTTTGAGACTATTATACGATTAAAATATAACAATGCATGGCATTCACATCAGAAAAATGTGAAAAATCTCTAAGACAGACATTAACGTAACACAATTTACTAGCAACACACAACAACATTAGCATCTGTGATAAAGCAATACAAAAATACACACACACACACACAGACACAGGTATTTATCTTCTGCAGGTTAACGTTACATGTCATTTACCCATTTGTAAACTCTGGTAAAATTATACTTTACTATTTTTGAAAGGTAAGATAGCGATTTTCTTACCTGATTTTGTCCGTGTGTTTGCAGGACCTCGCAGATCACACCTGACCCTTCCTGTGTTCACATTCTAGTTTTTGTTCTCCGTTGACATGTCACGACTCAAATTCGCTCAAAATAAAAATTTAACAGGCAAATATAAAATAATTCGGGACCCACCGAGCAATCTTAACGAGCAGCAGCTCTCACACACACACAGTCAGTCAGTCAGCCGCCTCACTCAAGACGATAATAACGGTCATATTTTCAAACTGAGAAAGGCGGGAACAGTTTCATTGGCCAGTTTCCTGGATGACAGCCAGATTAACCAATCATGATCAATGAAATAAGGTAAACGCAGTGAAATGTATTTAGTTTTATTGTTGTTAATAACGATAATATTTTAACATATACCTTTAGATTTTAGAATAGGTTTAACGATCAAATATTGTAAAATGCTAATAAAATACTAATAATGATCTTAAATAATTTAGTAATAATAATTTAAAAGGCAGAAATTTATTTTGTATGCTGTTGAAGACATTAAGTTGATTCAACATACAGTTATTGTAAAAAACAAATCAACATTGATTTACAAGTGTTTTTGGTAACCTTTTTCAACCATTTAGCATTAAACATTTTTTCAACGTTGTTTTAATGTTGAAACAACAACTGTCATTATTTCAACCATATTTCAACGTTGAAGGTTGGTCATGTGCCGGCTGGTTTTCAACTGTCCAGCATTAAACGTTGTATTAACGTTGTTTCAATGTTAAAACAACAACTAACCTTATTTCAACCATATTTCAACGTTGAAGGTCGGTCATGTGCCGGCTGGGAATTGGCTCATTTAAAAATGGGGCGTGGCCACATGTAACCAAAAGCCTATAAAACCTAGACAAAAACTTGAAACTTTACGAAAGTTGGTGAAAACGTGTCGGATGACTCTTAACAGCCATGCAAATTATCATGGAGATCGGGCCATAGGTGGCTCTATAACAGTAAAAAAAGCTTTCAAAAACACAATATTTGTATAGAAAATGACCTCAAATTGTAGAACATGTTCATATATTCACACAAACACTAGATATTCATATCATTTGATAGATGTCCTCATTCTGAGCAACTTTGCCTCTAAGACTAATGTTGTCAATCAAATCATTCATTAAATATTCACAAATATGTTAAAAACCTACTTTTGCGAACTAGTCCTAGGGTTTTCGCTCAATCTCGATCAAACCACTGTAGTAATAATCTATGGACTCTCTAGATCAATAATTTTCTCCTTTGGTTAGCTCTAACGGGGTCATTAAAAAAGGGGACTGGCCAAATATACCCAGAAGCCTATAAAACCTAAACGAAAACTCGAAACTTTACGAACCTTGTGGAAAACATGTGTCAGATGACTCTTAACAAGTATGCAAAGTTTCATGGAGATTGGACCATAGGTGGTGCTATAACAGTGAAAAAGGCCTCTAAAACACAGCATTTCTATAGTAAATGACCTCAAATTGCAATAAAATGTTCATAATATTCACTTATACACTATATCTTCATATCACATGATAGATCTTCTCATTTTGATTAAATTTGCCTCTAGGATCACTGCTATCAATCCAACTATTCAAGTATTTCAGATTATTAAAAAAAAACCACTTCTGTGAACTAGCCTCAGTTTTCAATTCAAAATCAATCAAATCAATGCAGAAATATTCTCTAGACTCTCTAGGTCAATAATTATCAAAAAAAAAATAACATTTGCTTTTGCACAACTATAAATCATTTTATAATATGTTCTTTACATAGTGTACCCAAAGGCCTATGAATCCAAAATGAACAAATTCTCAAATGATGCATAATTTCATTCTAAACAAGCATGCAAAATTTGAAGAGAGATTGGCCAAAAAAATAACACTATAATAGTTATAAAAGTTAAAAACAATGTGTTGTATGAGAAATTGCAATTTATAACCACTAGATGGCAGCGGAAAACCACTAATGGGCTCATTCAACTAACTCAATGGTTCTCAAACCTGTCCTGGAGTACCCCCAGCCCTGCACATTTTGTATGACTCCCTCATCTATCACACCTTATTTAACTCATCAGCTCATTAGTGGAGACTGCAAGACCTGAAGTGGGTGTATAATATATAGGGAGATATACAAAATGTGCAGTGCTGGGGCTACTTCATGGAGAGGTTTGAGAACCACTGTACTAACTTAAACAGTACTGTTCATAGGTTGATTCATGCTTAGATATTATGACTGTTATAACATTTGAAATCACTTTTAGTCAAAATTTAAGAGAGACTGGGCAAAAAGTAACACTGTAATAGTTATAAAGGTTAAAAACAATGTGTTGTATGAGAAATTGCAATTTCTAACCATTAGATGGCAGCGCAAGACCACTAGTAGGCTTGTTCAACTAACTGAAAGAGTACTGTTAATAGGTTGATTCATGCTTAGATATTATAAAATCACTGTTGTAACATTTGATATCAAATTTAGTCAAATTTTATCATTTTGTTCATACAGATATATCAGTTTTTACAATTATGCCAGATTATTATTACAGTAAAACATGAAAACAACATATAAACTCATAAAAAGAGAAGATTTGCAATAAGTATTGTCACTTATCATTTATTTCATATCTCAGCAACAAAATGTGTGTGCATGTATGTCTGTGTGTGTATGTATGTGTGTGTCTCTCTGTGTGTGAAAGCATGCTGATTGGGTATTTATATATTAGTTTAACCATTTAATTTTTGTGTATGTGTGTCTGTTAACCTATTCTCCGTTTTGGATGTCTTTGAAAATCACTATTTTATATCTGCAACAAAGTGAGTGAGTTAGTGTGAGTGTGTGTGTGCGTGTGTGTTAGCATGCGTGCTGTATATTATGTATTATTAAACCTTTAATTTCTGCGTATGTCTGTGTGTGTGTGTGTGTGTGTGTGTGTGTATGCTTACTGTTTATTAAGCATTTTTAAACCTTTCATTTCTGTGTGTGTGTGTATGTGACCGAGAGAGAGACATCTTTAATGAATTCTCCATTGTGAATGTGTTCTCTTGTCAGCCCTGCATTTCACATTAGCCTAGACCAGGGGTCTCCAACCCTGCTTCTGGAGAGCTACTGTCCTACAGATTTCAGCTCCAACCCCAATCAAACACACCTGAACCAGCTAATCAAGGTCTTCAAGGCTACTTGTTAATTTCAGACAGGTGTGTTGGAGCAGGGTTGGAACTGAAATCTGCAGGATGGTAGCTCTCCAGGAACAGGGTTGGAGATCCCTGATATAAACTCTTAAAAAGAGAAGACTTGCAAAAAGTATTGTCACCTGTCATTTATTTCAAATATCTATATCTGCAACAAAATATGTGTGCATGTATGTCTGTGTATGAGTGTGTCTGTGTGTGTGTCTGTGTAAGCAAGCTTAATGATTATTAATATGATAGTTTAACCATTTCATTTCTATTTGTTTGTGTGTGTTTCTGTGAGCCTATTGTCCATTTTCGATGTGTTTTGCTGTCAGCTATGCATCCAAGTTGGCCTAGACCCTAAAAGCATACCACCTTAGGCCACCAATGCTTGAGCCCCGGTTATAGCTGCTTGCAGCTATATTTATTATTATTATTATTATTATTATTATTATTATTAATGTTGGCACTTGGCACAAATGTTGTTTTTGGAGAATGTAAAAAATGCAGAAAGTTTTCTGTGAGGGTTATGTTTAGGGGTAGTGTTAGTTTAATAATATAGAGTTTGTACAGTATAAACCATTATGTCTATGGAAAGTCCCCTTAAACATGAAAACATGTGTTTTCTTTTTTTGTGTGTGTTTGTTTGTCTGTAATATTTTTCAGTGAGTGATCTGAGGATTGTGCTGATAGGAAAGAATGGATCAGAGAACAGACAGATGGGAAACATTATAGTGGGTACAGAAGCATTTCACAGTGAAGCTACATCTTATTCACAGCAGCACAGTGTGAGAATCAGTGGAGCTGTGGAGGGGAGACACATCACAGTCATCAACAACACTCACCTGTTTCAGTTGAATCTCACACAGCATCAAATAATAGAGGGAGTGAGAGAGAGTGTGTCTCAGTCTGCTCCAGGACCTCATGTGATTGTACTCGTACTGCAGAATAAGAACTTCAATGACAACGACAGACACAGAGTGAAATATGTGCTGAACCTCTTCAGTGAGCAGGCCATTAAACACACTATAGTGCTGACTACTGATGAACAGACACGGGGAATCATATTCACTTCTAAGAATAACACTATTCCTGATTTAATAAAGGAGTGTGGAGGAGGACATCTACAGTTTAATACAGGAAACCCAGGATGGCGCTCTGAGATATTCAGAAGGATAGAGAAGATACTCAAGGAAGAACACAAAGAATTTCTCATCTGTAACAAGTATGAGGATGATGGATCATCAGTGGATGGAGATCTGAGCAGATCTGGAGCTTCAGTCAGAGGAGATGAGAAAGAAAAAGATTCTGATCACAATGAGAGCACAAAATCAGGACGTGATGGAGGAGGTTTGTTACAGTCTTTTTCCCCCAAGATTATGATCATAAACTACTATTTTGTCTTATAGTAGTTATAGTGTAGCAGAGACAGAAAATGTGAGGAGCACCACTGTGTGACTTGAAGTAGTACTTATTCTTTCTGTTTTAATTCTGTTTTGTTTTGGTTGAAAAGCTTCTGAAATGTTTAAAAAGCAGCCTGGACAGATTTTAAGTTTGGGGTGAACTATTCCTCTTATATAGAATGCCAATTCTGCCGTAATTAGAAATAAAGAAAGAAAGAAATGAAAAAAAGTAACTAAAATAAATAACTAAATAAATATACAAAGAAAAGTAAACAAGCAAAAATAAATAATTATTTATAATTCTCTTTCCTTATTTATTTTTTATTTTTTTCCCACATTTATTTATTTTATTTTTTTATTTATACTTTTATTTTCATATTTATGTATTTATTTTCTCAATTCTGCACTTTATTAATTTTTTTTTTTTTTTAATGTATTCGTAATATTCGTTTCTGAATATCCAAGGTTGCTATATGGTCACACAAGTTTGTGCATTAAATGCATGGCCACGAGAAATAAATGTTGTTTTCTCAACATAATTAGTTGTGTTTCCCCGAACATGTCCCCTACCTGCCATCTTTTAGATCATTTTGTCATGAAAAGATTTTAATTTTTTTTTAAATAACACATTAGGCCTACATATAATGATCACAGAAACAAATCCACAGCAGAACCGCGGCAACAAGTAGAGGTGTTTCACCATCAGCGTAACTTGTTTGGAGGAATCAGTTGAATTGATTGAACTCACTCGTTAAGACAGTGACTGTTTTAGTTTCATATGAAACGTATCATTTAATTGATTGACATTTTGACATACAACCCCAAATCAGAAAAAGTTGGGACAGTATGGAAAACGCAAATAAAAAATGAAAGTAGTGATTTCTAAATTTACTTTGACTTTTGGGGCAGTCGTGGCCTAATGGATAGCGAGTCGGACTTGTAAGCGGAAGGTTGTCGGTTCGAATCTCAGGTCCGGCAGGGATTGTTGGTGGGGGAAGTATCCTCCTTCAATACCAGGACTGAGGTGTCCTTGAGCAAGGCACTTGAACCCCCAACTGCTCCCCGGGCGCTGTAACATGTGCCCACTGCTCCGGGTGTGTGTTCACTTAGGATGGGTTAAATGCAGAGAATACATTTCACTGCTGGTTATATACTCTCTATATAATTGTGTATGTGACAAATAAAAAAATAATCTTATCTTAATCTTAATCTTAACTTGTATTTCATTGCAGACAATATGAACACAAAATATTTCATGTTTTGTCTGGTCAACTTCATGTCATTTGTAAATATACATCCTTTCCTGTCATTCAGACCTGCAACACATTCCAAAAAAAGTTGGGACAGTAAAGCATTTACCACTTTGTAATGTTGCCATTCCTTTTCACAACACTTAAAAGACGTTTAGGGACTGAAGACACCAAGTGATGAAGTGTTTCAGGTGTAATTTTGTCCCATTCTTCCTGCAAACAAGTCTTAAGGTGGGCAACAGTACGGGGTCTTCGTTGTCGCATTTTGCGCTTCAAAATGCGCCACACATTCTCTATTGGAGACAGGTCGGGACTGCAGGCAGGCCAGTCAAGTACCCGTACCCTCTTCCTCCGCAGCCAGGACTTTGTAATGTGTGCAGAATGTGGTTTTGCATTGTCTTGTTGAAATATGCATGGACGTCCCTGGAAAAGATGTCTTCTTGAAGGCAGCATATTGTGCTCCAAAATCTCTATGTACTTTTCAGCATTAATGGTGCCATCACAGAAGTGCAAGTTACCTTTGCCAAGGGCACTGACACAACCCCATACCATGACAGACCCTGGCTTTTGGACTTGTTGCTGGTAACAGTCTGGATGATCCTTTTCTTCTTTGGTCCGGAGCACACGGCGTCCATTCCTCCCAAAAAATACCTGAAACACTGATTCATCTGACCACAGTACACGTTTCCACTGTGTGATGGTCCATCCCAGATGCCTCCGAGCCCAGAGAAGTCGACGGCGCTTCTGGACACTGTTAACATAGGGCTTCCTTTTGGCAGGTTGCAGGTCTGAATGACAGGAAAGGATGTATATTTACAAATGACATGAAGTTGACCAGACAAAACATGAAATATTTTGTGTTCATATTGTCTGCAATGAAATACAAGTCAAAGTAAATTTAGAAATCACTACTTTCTTTTTTTATTTGCGTTTTCCATACTGTCCCAACTTTTTCTGATTTGGGGTTGTATTTCTGCCTTCAAAATTTAAAACATTAATTTCATAACATTTTATGCATTTGTAGGCTAACTGCAGTGTAAATGCATTCAGTAATGATGTCTCTGATGGCTTTTGTTGACACTGATTGGATTTTTACTAGTAAAAGCCCTTTATTATTTTAACTGAATTTATCAATTGGAATTAAGAACATGGCATTCCATATTCATGATGCATGCATTTAATAAGTTTTTTTTTTTTTTTAAATGCCCCTGGAGATCAGTTTATGGGTTTGTTTCTGATGCTGTCAATGTTGTTTTAGGTTTTTGGTTACATTAAAAAAAATGCACTTAGCTCAAAAAGCTGAGGGCACATGACAGGCGCTGTTTGGATTAGTATGATGCTTGTATGTTCAATGCATGACGTTCCATGGACACCTTTTGTTTGACCTAGTTCTGGATATTTTCAGCGTATTTAAGACGTGTGAGTAATCCGTATCTAAAGCTGTGTCTACACCAAGAGAACCCATTATAATCAGTTGAATCTTGGAAACATGCTTTGTAGGCTATGCATTCATAGTGAAACCTAAAAAAACAGCATGCATAACAAAGCGATGGCAAGCTTTCGCGAGCATCAGCGAATGCACGCCATCACAGATTGCACGCTTACCAGCCAAAACAACCCCCCACGTGAAACTGAAATAATAACCCGTGATTAGGGCTGTGAATCGTTGGGTAGACAGCGAATCGATTCGATTCAAGAACAATTTTTGCAAATTCAGAACGATTCACAATTAAATTCGATTCGATTAACGATTCAATTCTGCATTCTTTAATTGCATTCACAGGGTTATTTAAATGCTTCCCCTAAATTCTTTAAATGCTTAGTCAGGGGGCAAATTACACAGCAAACTTTATGGTTAGAGGAACTAACCATAGGTTAGAGAAAAACAACAAAAAAACAACACTTTTGTCCATTGTTAGATGCTAGTTTAATGATGCTATGGCATGACATTTACAGTATGTAAGCCAATATTTTAAAAAAGAGCTTTAAAAGTATTATGTATAGGCTAACATTTTGTCACACAGGGGCGTAGCCATCATTTCAGAAGTAACAAATATCAAATACAATAATTTTATATATGTATATTTATAAAAAAAAAAATTATATATACACACACACAGTGGGTACGGAAAGTATTCAGACCCCCTTAAATTTTTCACTCTGTTATATTGCAGCCATTTGCTAAAATCATTTAAGTAAATTTTTTTCCTCATTAATACGGGGTGTACACACAGCACCCCATATAGACAGAAAAACACAGAATTGTTGACATTTTTGCAGATTTATTAAAAAAGAAAAACTGAAATATCACATGGTCCTAAGTATTCAGACCCTTTGCTCAGTATTTAGTAGAAGCACCCTTTTGATTTAATACAGCCATGAGTCTTTTTGGGAAAAATGCAACAAGTTTTTCACACCTGGATTTGGGGATCCTCTGCCATTCCTCCTTGCAGATCCTCTCCAGTTCTGTCAGGTTGGATGGTAAACGTTGGTGGACAGCCATTTTTAGGTCTCTCCACAGATGCTCAATTGGGTTTAAGTCAGGGCTCTGGCTGGGCCATTCAAGAACAGTCACGGAGTTGTTGTGAAGCCACTCCTTCGTTATTTTAGCTGTGTGCTTAGGGTCATTGTCTTGTTGGAAGGTAAACCTTCGGCCCAGTCTGAGGTCCTGAGCACTCTGGAGAAGGTTTTCGTCCAGGATATCCCTGTACTTGGCCGCATTCATCTTTCCCTCGATTGCAACCAGTCGTCCTGTCCCTGCAGCTGAAAAACACCCCCACAGCATGATGCTGCCACCACCATGCTTCACTGTTGGGACTGTATTGGACAGGTGATGAGCAGTGCCTGGTTTTCTCCACACATACCGCTTAGAATTAAGGCCAAAAAGTTCTATCTTGGTCTCATCAGACCAGAGAATCCTTCAGGTGTTTTTTAGCAAACTCCATGCGGGCTTTCATGTGTCTTGCACTGAGGAGAGGCTTCCGTCGGGCCACTCTGCCATAAAGCCCCGACTGGTGGAGGGCTGCAGTGATGGTTGACTTTCTACAACTTTCTCCCATCTCCCGAATGCATCTCTGGAGCTCAGCCACAGTGATCTTTGGGTTCTTCTTTACCTCTCTCACCAAGGCTCTTCTCCCCCGATAGCTCAGTTTGGCCGGACGGCCAGCTCTAGGAAGGGTTCTGGTCATCCCAAACGTCTTCCATTTAAGGATTATGGAGGCCACTGTGCTCTTAGGAACCTTAAGTGCAGCAGAATTTTTTTTGTAACCTTGGCCAGATCTGTGCCTTGCCACAATTCTGTCTCTGAGCTCTTCAGGCAGTTCCTTTGACCTCATGATTCTCATTTGCTCTGACATGCACTGTGAGCTGTAAGGTCTTATTTAGACAGGTGTGTGGCTTTCCTAATCAAGTCCAATCAGTATAATCAAACACAGCTGGACTCAAATGAAGGTGTAGAACCATCTCAAGGATGATCAGAAGAAATGGACAGCACCTGAGTTAAATATATGAGTGTCACAGCAAAGGGTCTGAATACTTAGGACCATGTGATATTTCAGTTTTTCTTTTTTAATAAATCTGCAAAAATGTCAACAATTCTGTGTTTTTCTGTCAATATGGGGTGCTGTGTGTACATTAATGAGGAAAAAAAATGAACTTAAATGATTTTAGCAAATGGCTGCAATATAACAAAGAGTGAAAAATTTAAGGGGGTCTGAATACTTTCCGTACCCACTGTATATATATATATATATATATATATATATATATGTATTAATATATATTTTTTAACAAGTAATTATTTTCTTATCCATTACTTTGAATTTGCTATAAGAAATCAAATACACTGCTGAACAATAATCAATCATTTGTAATCTATCATTTTTTTTTCCTAATGGCAATTTTATGATTGTTTTATATACTACAAATTAGCACTGCCTCATTCCGAAATTTTATTTGTTTGTCTTAACGTTTCATAAGTTCATTCTGCTTTTTATTCAATTTACTGTAGCTGCAGATATAGCTGGCACATCTATGAGCGTGAGATCACTTCTCTTTCAGTGCGAAAACTTCATCTCATTTTCATAAAATAAAATCGTATAGTATTTAACTTTGCTTCTCCATCGACGAATGATGATTCTGAAGGAAAACGCGCCCGATGTCTGTTTTCTATAGCAACGAAGGCTACTTTCATGCATCTGATTAGATAAACCTTGAACTCTTATTTCAAGGTTGGTGTTAATTCTGTGGTTATTTTAACAGTTTCCTTTGTACATTCGGTTCAATGACATTGTTAAAAGTCATTTATCATTCAATGGAACTGTGCGTATTACATTTTTGCTCCATCCAATAAATGCGCAGCCTTTGACTGGTAATGTCCATATGACCGAGAGCCATTGAGATGCGATCATGTGACGCGACAAAAGACAGTAGAACCAGTTAAGAACCTTGTCACTTCGCGCCAGATCCAGTGTGTGTTAAATGCTCTTCTACTTGTTGTTTTGGATAAAAGCATCAGCTAAATGAGACATAACTGATTATAGGGTTCTGGGGGCGTATTACAGAAAGTTTCTTATCTTAGGTCTTAACTTAAGATATGATATGTTAAATTAGGATTTTTCGCAAATTCGTATTACAGAAGCAAATCTTAACTTGGTTTGGGATTCTTATCCTATCTTACAAAATTGTATCTTATCTCTAGTTAGGAAATCTTAAATGGCATAATCAAGCTCGACAATCCACTCTCAGGTCTGTTACCAAGCAACCAACACTGCTGATGAGGTAAACAAAAGCTGCTTCACTTTGAAAATCGCCTTTTGCAAAAAACGTAAGGCATTAGTCACTCGCTCTACAACCAGTAATGCTCCGTGACGCTTTTGTTGGTCTCTATAGTGCTGGTTGCAGTTCCTGTGCTAACTGTAATATGTTGTGTGGCAGTCTGTAATTACCAAAATATAACATCTTCAGGCTCCTCCATGAGTCTTTCTACCATTAAACATCTTCGTTCTTCATTTTCAACTATTAATAAATGTAATACCATTGTCGTACAGCACAGTTGTAAGTGTTTCTTTCCGTTAGCTTTCAAATAATTTTGAAGTTAGGACAGCTGTGAGGTTGTCCTAAAGTTAAAACAGTTTTTAGGGTTTTTTGTCAAGTTAGGAGGTTTCTGTAATACCCCTTTCCTATCTGTAGTTAAGATAGGATAACACACTTGGGAAATGCTGTTCTGTAATAGCTTTTGTCCTAAATGTGGTCCTAACTGAAATTACCATGGTTACCAAACAGATAAGATAAGATTTTAAAGTTAGAATCTTTCTGTAATACGCCCCCTGCTGTCTTTTGTCACGTCATGCTGCTCGTGTCCGAGTAGAATTATCCTTTTCCAATAAAGCAAACTTGTTTTGTGCCAAATAATTGTCTTATCATACTTTATCATATTTTAGTATTTTAATTCATTACCCTGCCTTTGAGGGTCACATCACAACTACATCCCCCCCCCCCCCCTCAAACACACACACACACACACACACACTTTTACACTGCCTGCTACACCCCTGGAAGAATGGATTCCAATGTATTTATATTTTACATTATAATATTATTGTTGTTGTTGTTGTTTTAAGTATACATTTGGTATCAAAGCTGATCTAAGCCTTCTGTCTTTAATCTTGTTTTCAGTGATGACTACTGGAAAAGCAAAGCTGAACATTGTGCTGTGTGGAAATAACCCAACACTCAAGAACTCAGTCTCTAAAGTGTTTAGAGGAGTAACGAGTAAACCTTGGAAAGAGATGAGTAAAGTGTGTCAGAAGACAGAGGGAAATAAAGTGTGTCAGAAGAGAGAGGGAATGATTCATGCTCGTCAGATCAGTGTAATAGAGCTTCCAGTTCTCACTCGTCTCTTAGAGGAGGAAGTGATGCAGGAGACTTACCGCTGTCTGTCTCTCTGTGATCCTGGAGTTCATCAGTTCATCCTCGTTACTCCTGTCTGTCCACTTACTAATGAAGACAGAGCAGAAATGGAGAAGATTAAAGAAATATTTAACTCACAAGAGCACTTCATGGTGCTTTTCATTACTGAACTCAATGTTGATAAAAGTGTGACAGATTTTGTAGCATCCACAGAATCTCAGAGGCTTGTGAGTCTCTATGGGAGCTGGTACAGTGTGATGGGGTTAAAGGACCAGAGAAACTCTGAACAGATCTCAAAGCTGTTTGATTGTATAGACAGCATGAAGACGGAATCCTATTCTCTTCAGACGTATTTGAGAGCTCCAGAGAAGAGAGTCAGACATGAACTAGAGAAGAAACTGAGAGTGAGAGACAATGAAATCAAAGAGTTACAGCAGAAGATCAAGACACTGGGTGAGTGCATTCATTTATTTCTCTGAATAAAGCATATTTGTGAGAATACAGTAATAAACTTACAGATTATTTACAGTACAGTTCATCTCTACTGGGCAAACCACATAAATAAATACCTTTTTTTATACATAAGCTACATATTGTAAAGACTCAAAAATATAATTTTAAATAATTGAGTCATACAATAATTCAGTGACTCGTTCATAAAGATAGAATCAGCCATCTGAATGAACAAATTTAGAATATAATTGTGTGTCATTTATTTGTTTATTTGGAAAAATCCTTTTATATTTAAATATTATTTTTTTAACTGTTTTAAGCATTATTTATGCAATTCTAATTGCAGTGTAAATGCATTCATTCCATTACATTGTAGCTGTAAAATGTGTAATAAATTGTTTTAGTTTTTTTTTTTAAATTAAAATAGTGTTATCGCTTAACAGCCTTAATTATGACATAAGATATTAACAGCTGATATTATGATGTATAATTGTGGTAAATATTGCATTGGGGTCACAATTTCTCTGGATGTAAATAAAGTAATCGTCAGATTGAATCCATAGAGAATCTGGGCTAAATTAAATGAATACACTTTGTTTCCACATGAGTATGCATTCAGCCAAAACATAAAACACTGGTACAGTACAGTGTGGTTGTGATTACAGTAACTGCAAAATGACATGAATGCCGCATTAATCTAACTTTCAGGTTCAAACCACATTGCTAACCTAGTGTTTTCCTTTGACACAGATCCAGAGTGTGTGAAGCTGAATCTGGTTGTGTGTGGGAGTAACAGAGAATTAAAATCCTTCATCTCAAACCTGATCCTGAAGCAGAGCGAGAGAAGATCAGAGCTCAGCTCAGAGTGTGTGAGGAGAGACGTGGAACTTGATGGACGTCTGATCAGTCTGGTGGAGCTTCCAGCTCTGTTCAACACTCAGCTCTCAGAGGAGGAAGTGATGCGTCAGACTCACCGCTGTGTGTCTCTCTGTCATCCTGGAGTTCATGTTTTCATCTTCATCATTCCTGATGCTCCACTTAATAATGAAGACAGAGCAGAAATAGAGGCGATCCAGAGGATCTTCAGCTCAAGAATCAACAAACACATCATGATCCTCATAAAGCAGAATCCAGAGCATCAGACAGAAGAACTAAATGAAGAAACACAGTCTGTCATTGAGAGTTTAGGAGGACGACATCAGTTCATTGACCTGAACACACAAGTGTCTGTGTTGATGGAGAAACTGGAGCAGATGGTTGAGAAAAATAGTGATGATTGTTTCTCCACAGAGACATTGATAGAGATACAGATGGAGAAACTGAAGGAATTTGATGAAATGAAGAGGAGAATCCATTCTTTACAGATGTGGTTTCAGTCACAAGGTAATGTTTAAGAAATCTGCAGGGATTAAACAAACGTTTCATGATTGTTAATATCTACACTGTTGTGAGATAATAAAAAAAATAACATTATATGCAAAGTTCAGAAGAAATAATGATTAGCACATGATGCTTCAGTATAAATTATACACAATATTCTCTGATGAACTGGATGATTGACAATCTTCACTTGAAATTGATCTGTTTTATTTGATCTGTCTTTAGATTCAAGAGAATCAGAAGATGATCTGAGGATTGTGCTGCTGGGAAAAACTGGAGTTGGGAAGAGTTCAACTGGAAACACCATATTAGGAAGAAACATGTTTACAGCAGAAACATCTCAAGAGTCTGTTACTGCAGTGTGTCAGAAAGAGACAGCTGAAGTCAATGGCAGACACATTACTGTGATCGACACTCCAGGACTGTTTGATACTGAACTCAGTAATGAAGAAATCCAGAGAGAAATCAGCAACAGCATCCCCATGATCCTGCCTGGACCACATGTGTTCATCATCGTGCTCAATTTAGGACAACGATTCACTCAAGAAGAGGCAACAGCTGTGAAGATCATCCAAGAGACATTTGGTGAAAACTCATTAATGTACACCATGGTGCTCTTCACCAGAGGAGATGATCTGAATGACAAAACCATTAAACAGTGTTTGGGAAAACCTGGATCTACATTAAATCAACTGATTGAATCGTGTGGAAAGAGATTCCATGTGTTCAATAATAAAGAGCCTGGAGACCGAACACAGGTGACTGATCTACTGCAGAAGATAGACAACATGGTGAAAGAGAACGGAGAGAGTTACTACTCATGTAAGATGTTCAGAGAGATGGAGAGAGAAATACAAGAACAACAGATGAAGATACTGACGGAGAAAGTGGAGCAACTGAACAGAGAAAGAGAAGAACTGATGAACAAACATGAAGAAGAGAAAAAGAGGATGAAGATGATGATGAAGGAAAATCATAACAAGGAGAGAAAGGAATTTACTGAAAGAGAAGAACAATATAAAAGAGACATCAAAGAAAGAGATGAACAAGAGAGAAAGATACGAGAGGAGATGAAGAGAGAACGAGAGGAATGGGAGAAACAGAGACGACAGGAAAGACAAAGAAGAGAAGAAGAGGAGGAGAAATGGAGAAAGAGAGAACAGGCAATGTGGGATGAATATAATCAGAGACTTAAACAAGAGGAAGAGAGAATTAAGATGATGATAAATGACGAAAGACAGAATCATGATAAAGAGAGAAAGAGAATAGAAGAAGAATATATAGAAGAACAATATAAAAGAGACATTAAAGACATAGAGGATCAAGACATAAAGATGAAAGAGGAACTGAAGAGAGAACGAGAGGAATGGGAGAAACAGAAACAACAGGAAAAACAAAGAAGAGAAGGAGAGGAGAAAGAAAGACGTAGATTTAATGATCTTTATACACAAACTCCTGAGCACTCAAACAGTAAGTAAAACAATAACCAGCTAATTTTGAAATTAATTTGCAAAAAAATAAATATTTGGGTGTAAACAATACTTTAATTTTACTATACTTTACTGTTCAGAAATATATGTCGTTGCTATATTGTTGAGGAAATATTTCACTGGTTTATAATCATCAATCATAACAACCAGCATTTCAGGGTCTAGATCAGGTTAGTTTATACTGGAGTGAAGTGAAAAAAGTGAAGTGAAGTGACATGTGGCCAAGTATGGTGACCCATACTCAGAATTTGTGCTCTGCATTTAACCCATCCAAGTGCACACACACAGTAGTGAACATACACCTGGAGCAGTGGGCAGCCATGTTGCGGCGCCCAGGGAGCAGTTGGGTGTTCGGTGCCTTGCTCAAGGGTCTCACCTCAGTTGTGGTATTGAAGGAGGAGAGAGTGCTGGTCATTCACTCCCCCCACCTACAATCCCTGACGGACCTGAGACTCGAACCCGTGACCTTTGGGTCAAGAAAAATTATTAATTATTTTTTCAAACTCATACTCACTGGCCTTGGCTCATTTTCTGTGAAGAACATATATCAGAACAAATTTTCAGTGACTACACACTGTACACCCCCCTACACATTTACATTTAGTCATTTGGCAGACACTTTTATCCAAAGCGACTTACAATTGGGGAATACATAAAGCGATTCATCTTGAAGAGGCAATCAGACAGAGGAAGTGCTCGTAACACCAAGTCTCAGAGATTGTTCAAATAAGTACAAGCTAGCAAGGGAAGGAGAGAAAGATAAAGGGAAAGTTTAGGATGAAGTCAAGTAGTGCCAAAAGAGATGAGTTTTCAGTTGTTGCTTGAAGATTGACAGGGATCCAGCATTCCGGATAGGGGTGGGAAGATTATTCCAACATCCAGGAACGGTGAATGAGAATGTTCTGGAGAGTGATTTTGAGCCTCTCTGTGATGGTACCACAAGGCGTCGCTCACTAGCAGATCTCAGACTTCTGGAGGGGATGTAGATTCGTAATAGTGAGTGGAAGTAGGAGGGTGCTGAGCCTGTGGTCATTCTTTATGCATGCATCAGTGTCTTGAACTTGATGCGAGCTGCCACTGGTAGCCAGTGCAATGAGATGAAGAGAGGTGTAACATGGGTTCTTTTTGGCTCGTTGAAGACCAGTTGTGCCGCTGCATTCTGAATCATTTGTAGAGGTTTGATTGTGTTTGATGGAAGTCCAGCCAGAAGAGCATTGCAGTAGTCCAGCCTAGAAACGACAAGGGCCTGGACAAGAAGTTGTGCAGCATGCTCTGTCAGAAAGGGCCTGATTTTTCTAAAGTTGTGTATCGCAAACCTGCAAGATCGAGCAGTCTTTGCAATGTGCTCTTTGAAGGTCAGCTGGTCATCAAAGATTACACCGAGATTTCTGACCGAAGTTGATGGGGTAATTATTGATGTGCCTAACTGAATCGAGAAGTCATGCTGTAGAGTCGAAGAGGCAGGGATGACAAGAAGCTCAGTCTTTGCCAGGTTGAGCTGTAGGTGATATTCTTTCATCCATGCCGAGATGTCCGCCAGGCAGCCTGAGATCCGTGAAGCTACCGTTGGATCATCTGGTTGAAAAGAGAGATAGAGCTGTGTGTCATCGGCGTAGCAATGGTAGGAGAAGCCATGTGCCTGTATGATGGGTCCCAGTGATGTAGTGTATGTGGAGAAGAGGAGGGGTCCAAGAACCGATCCCTGAGGAACCCCAGTGACCAGTTGATGTGCTTTGGATACCTCCCCTCCCAAGGCCACCCTGAAGGACCTACCGGTGAGATAGGATTCAAACCAGCGAAGTGGAATCCCAGTGATGCCCAGCGATGAGAGGGTGGACAGGAGGATCTGATGATTGACAGTGTCAAAAGCAGCAGAAAGATCCAGCAGAATGAGGACTGATGATTTGAAATCGGCCTTTGCAATTCACAGGGCTTCAGTGACTGAGAGTAGCGCAGTCTCTGTTGAATGGCCACTTCTGAAACCAGACTGTTTAGCATCCAGTTTGTTGTACTGTGAAAGAAACAGTGAGAGCTGGTCGAAGACAACTCGTTCGAGTGTTTTCGCTACGAATGGAAGGAGAGAGACAGGTCTGTAGTTTTCTAAAAGAGAAGTGTTTAATGTAGGTTTTTTGAGCAGTGGGGTTACCCGGGCCTGCTTGAGCAGTGGGGTTACCCGGGCCTGCTTGAACGATGTGGGGAAGAGCATTAATATAAGTGTTCTCCCTAGTAACACTTATATTACATACAGGGTGTTCGGGTCCACTGGACCCGGGGCTAATAAAAGGGTGGAAATTTAAGGTCCTGTGTAAGGTCACCCTGTCCTCTTGCAAAGGACAGAGGAAAAAGGGCAAATATCAAACATACATGCTGTTTATATTGCTTGTAATTGGGATGAAGTAAACATCTGTTGAGTATTTTAACATATATTTTTTTAATTGTGTTGAATTAAAAACCCAAAAATGCAGCAGGTCCACCAGACCCACGAACACTGGCTGAGTAACAGAAATATGAACACCACACAAGGGTTAAATGAGTTATAAAGTCCTAAATGACCGTAAACAGTTGGGAGAAAATCGGATGTGTGTCAGATACGCGTCATGTGCATCAGGTTTTTAAGAGACAGCGCTGCTTTTAAAGTGTCATTGTGTCAAAGTGTCAAGTCTGTCATTGATGTAAATCACAGAACAAAAGAAAAGAAATCACTCGACTGCTCTAGTCACTGATTAAGTTCTGTAGCTTAAATAAAGATTAATTTATGCATATACAATTTATAGTTTATGTGAAGATTGTTTTAAGTTCACTTAAATTAAAAGTTTAAAATTATATTTTTCAGAACCTACTAAATGTTAAAAATAATGGCTTTCAATTATACTGTAACATTGAATTGCTATAATTAATGGCTAAAATTGAGGGGAAAATGCATTTACCATTAGGTGACCCATGACCCAAAAAACATTGGGTGCTTTCGCACCACATAGTTCTAGGAACTAGCCAGCAGGGTCATTCCTAGAGAACCAGTTTCTCCCTAGTTAAAATTTTAGGTCTGAGTTCAACACTTGTTGGTCAGAGTCCCAAATTTAATCAATTGTTGTTAATCTATAAATTCTATTATTGTCATTTTCAGATGAAGAAGATTCACAATCGGATCCAGAATGTTTGAGAATCTTGCTGTTTGGGAGGACAGGAAGTGGAAAGTCGGCCACAGGAAACACTATCCTCAGAAAAAATGTGTTTTACAGTAAAGAGAGTTCATGTTTAGTGACCACTACTTGTACTAAAATAATCGGTAAAGCTGATGGTAAATCAGTAGCTGTTATTGATACTCCAGGACTCTTTGACCCCTCGTTGACAAAAGAACAAGTGCAGGAAGAAATAATGAAGTGTATTTCACTGTCAGCACCTGGACCACATGCGTTCATTATTGTGTTTAATGCGGGAAAAATCACCAAAGAGGAGAAAGACACTCTAGAAATGATAACGAAGATCTTTGGCCCAAAAGCCACAGAGATCAGCATTGTTGTCTACACTAGAGGAGACAAACTGAAAAAACAAACAATAGAACAATATGTACAAAAATATAAAAATGATGACCTCGAGAAACTGATCAGTGACTGTGGAAACAGATTCCTGTCTTTTAACAACACAGAAACACAAGATCAGACACAAGTTGCTAAGCTGTTAAATATGATAGAAGAGATGAATCAGAGCCGATATTTCACTAATGAGATGTTTGAGGAGGCAGCGATCTCCATTGATCAGAGAATGAAAATAATAAAAGAAAAAAAGAGAAAAAATCTGGCTCAAGTTGAAGAATTAGAAGCCAAATATGACATGGAAGACAAAAGCATGAGAATGAGACTGGAGGAGGAAAAACAAAAGACAGATGAGGAAAGAGAGAGACTGAAGAACAAGTTCAGAGAACAAGAGAAAACACTCAGGAGAGAGTTTGAGGAGAAAGAAGAATCAGATCAGAAGAAACGAGAGACGGAGGAGAATCAGAAACAATCAGAAGAAGAGAAACAGCATAAAGATGAATATGATCAAAGAATAGAGGAGATGAAGAGAGAGAATGAAAGTAAGAGAAAACAGTATGAAGAAGAGCTAAAAGAAAGAGAAGAAGAAGATAGAAAGAGAGAGGAAGAATATAAACAAGATCAAGAAAAGATGAAAAATGATCATCAACACATCATGACAGAGTTAAGAAAAAAAGAGGAAGAAGAAATGAAAAAGAGAGATTTAGAAGAACAAATGAGGAAGGAACAAGAAGAGAAAGAGAGAGAAGAATGGAAGAGAAAAATAAAAGAGGCTGAAAATGACAAAGAGACTAAAGAGAAAATTAAACGACAGCAGAGAGAATGGGAGGAAGAGAAGAAACGACAGATGAGAGAACGAGAGGAAGAGGAAAGAGATAGAAAAGAGAGAAATGAAAAACAGCTGAGAGAAAAACAAGAAGAGCTGGAGAACAAAAAGAAGAAATGTGAAAGAGAGCGAGAAAAAGAAAGACAAAACAGAGAGGAGGAGAAACAACAACAGATAAGAGAGAGAGAACAGAAAGAGAGAGAATATGAAGAAAAGATAAATGAAATGGAGAGATGTTGTGAGCAGATGGAGCAAGAAAGAAAAGAGGAGTGGGAGAAAAGAAAACAAGAGGATAACAAGAGACGAGTGGAGAAGAGAAAGAGATGGGAGAACATGGTTAAAGATCTAAAACAAGAGCAAGAGAAAGAGATTAGGAGAAGAGAAAGAGAGGAGAGAGAAATAATAGAAAGAGAAGAAAGAGAGTGTGATGAAACGAAACAGAAATATGAAGAGGAAATACAGAATATGAAGAATAGTCATAACGGTGAAGCCAGAAAACAAGAAGAAAAATTTAAAGGTTTCAAAGAGAAAGTAGATCAGCAGGTTCAGCAGCTCAAGGAGAAGATAACAGAAACCTATGATGAGGAAAAAACAAAAAGGGAAAGAAGCTCATGTCATGTCATGTGAAACATTTTTAAATATTATTGGTGAGCCAAATGACTAGCACTGGTCTTTTGAATGATTGTTCTGCATTTCTCTTTCTCTCAAGAATAAGTGAGTTACTGTATATGTATTCATTTAATCAGGAATTTTCACAACCAGATATTTATTCATTTATACATATTTAATCATATAATCATTAATTTAATTATTCAATTTAATCATATGTGATCCTGGACCACAAAACCAGTCATAAGGTACATTTTTATGAAAGCTAAATAAATAAGCTAGGCTAGGATAGGACAATATTTGGCAGAGACAGAATTATTTGAAAATCTGGAATCTGAGGGTGAAAAAATGTTTTTTTCTAAATATTGAGAAAATTACCTATAAAGTTGTACAAACAAAGTTATTAGCAATGCATATTACTAATTAAAAATTAAGTTTTTATATATTTACGGTAGGAAATTTACTAAATATCTTCATGGAACATGATCTTTACTTAAAGGGGTCATATGATGCGATTTCTTGTTTTCCTTGTCTTTAGTGTGTTATGTAGCTGTTTGTGCATGTATTAGATCTGCAGAGTTACAAAGCTCAAAGTCTCCCACAGAAGGATTTATTCTATCTAAAAGAGAAGGCTGATCCAAACCGGGCTAAAACACCTCATTCAAACACGCCCCCACATGTCTACGTCATGATGTGGAAATATATGCGTAATGCCGCCCAAATGTGCATGCAAAGAAAGAAGGCGTGGTTTCAGTAACCGCAGTAGTGTTGATGCAGCCATGTCAGGGAGACGCTGTGTTTCTTTGCAAAAGCACTTTATTTGGCCTTCTGAAAGTAGATGAAATTAGGAATCATTAAGATTATTTACAACAGAACAGCACAACCCAGATGTTTGAATTTGTGCTACGCATTTTATGGACGACGGTTTCATGAACCTAGGAGAGTGCAAGGCTGGCTGTGCACGAAGGCTATTTCTAAAATAAAAAAAAAAGGGTTAATTCTGACTTTGCTATGATAATCTGGTGCTTCTGAATCAGGACTGTAAGTATGTTTTGTTATTTGTTTAAGTATTTGCTATTGACTGTTCAAATGTGGAGTTTTGCGCGTCGTGTGTGTGTTTGTGTGAGAGAGAGAGACAGGGTCACATCACAGTGGAGTTAGCTGTCTTAACCGCGGCTTGTTTGCAAACACATAAGAGCTTCATCACGGTGTCTGTCACGCAACTCTGTTCCCCTCTCGGGCTTGAACTGATGGTAAAACTAAGGACATTATTAACTGTCTTTACATTTATTTTGAAAGCTGAAGCTCACGACTATGGAAAGGGATGTCACATTTCCGACGCGTACGTGCTTGTGGTGTTCGGCCAATCACAATGCACTGTGCCAGTTGGCCAATCAGAGCAGACTGCGCTTGTCGGAAGGAGGGGCTTTGTAGAAAATTAAGCGTTTGAGAGAGGCAGGGCACAGGGGACCTACAATAATGTACAGTATTTGAAAAATAATGTGTTTTTTGAACATTAAAGCATGTCAACATATTCTGTTATATCAAATACACAAAATAATGATCTTTAAAAAAGCATCATATGACCCCTTTAATATCCTAATGATTTTTGGCATAAAAGAAAAATGGATAATTTTGACCCATACAATTTTGGCTATTGCTACAAATATTCCTGTGCTACTTAAGACTGGTTTTGTGCTCCAGGGTCACATATTAGTATACTTTTTAACCATTTCTGCTCAGTGCCACTGACAACGCTAAAATGTATGTCTACAAGTGTTTATTTCAGTGCATGGCCAATATAATCATCACAAATATAGGATTACAGCTGGAAAGAGGCAAGCTTTGCTTTTGAATGCCTGAAGTGAAGATATTCTATAATCATGATGAAAACATCCAAACTGCAATATTTAACATTTATGGCAACTGCAAAGCATCCAATGTGTAAACAACATAATTTACGCACTAAATCCATATTTTTAAATGCTTAAGACAGATGTCAGTACCTGAACCTTACAGCAGCTGGTTACTAAGTCGACCACTGCTCAACACTTTTGCTTTTAAAGCTTTCTCCCATCCATTGTCAATCTCACAATCCACCACTCAATTTACATTGGAATGAATTGAAACACTCACTCTGCACCAGTGGACATGCACCATTATGATTGTGTGTTTCAAAGGATATTTGTCTTCAAGAGAAAGAGAATATCTCAATTTTAAGGTTTTGAACATCACAGGACAATGTTATGAAGCAGTCATTTTCCATTGCTATTTCTTTGGTATAAAAACTGTTTTTGGATTTGCTGATCAGGCAAAGTAAAGGCAAAGTAGAGATGAGGTTTGGACAAAGCCAATGAGTACTGAAACATGCAACTACTGTAAGCACTCCTGCTTTATTTCTGCTATTTAACAGAGGACTGCTAATGACAGTTTTGGGTAATATATTAACAGGTTTTGGGTATCAGACAAAACACACTTCTTCTGATAGGTTCCGGCATATGGAGTTGGATCTAATATTTCTGACTTGGGATTTGATCTAACATTAATCACAATGATACTTATTCATAACTTACAGAGAGAGCTTTAAAATAAGTTCTTATTTATTTTGGGTGTTGTTTTCTTTGAATTAATTGTAACATGATCATCTGAACATTTTTCTGAAATTTCACTGTATTTTCACATATTCAGTTATTTTATGGTGTCTAAAACAAAACAAAAATAAATAAATAAAATTCTTCTAACAGATCATGTGCTGATGTTAGTCCTTCATCAATGAGATTCTGAAACAGGTTTTTCAGTTACTGTTCTTTTTGTAAAGAAATATTGGGGGGTGGGGGGTGGCCATGTTAACAAACTTGAGCCCGAAAATTTGGAATCATATCACACTAACCAATTTTGGATGCAATGCGCAGTTTGTCCTGTAAACTATAAAGAAATGAAAAACATCACTAGCTGCTAAATTCAAATCTGCGTTCGCAAGCTGGCGCATAGCCAGAGACATAAGCAGTGGTCACTGCCCCTGACTTTCTCTTCGCTGACGACTGTGCATTTAATGCCAGTCCATTTAATGCCAGTCCATCAACCATCATAGTCAACAGCGAGAAACTTAAAGTGGCGGTCAAATTTGCCTACCTTGGCAGTACACTGTCCCGTCATGTCAGCATTGATGAGGAAGTCAATTATCGGATATCCAGGGCAAGCTCTGCTTTTGGCAGGCTTTATGACAGAGTATACTAAAGAAGAGGTATCAGCATGAAGACCAAGCTCAAAGTATATCGCGCAGTCATCCTGTTCTCCCTACTGTATGCCTGTGAAACCTGGACAGTGTACAGTCAGCATTCCAAACAGCTCAATTCTTTACACATGCGCTGCATTAGAAACATCATGCACATCAAATGGCAGGACAAAATTCCTGACACAGAGGTACTTCAGAGAGCAGAGATGGAGAGCATCTTCTCCATGCTCAAGTGCTCCCAGCTCAGATGGGCAGGTCATGCAGTGTTTCCCACACATAGTGCGGGCCGCCCAGATATATTAACGGCCGCCCAAGTATATTTGGTGACACATTTTTGTTATCTTTAAATTTTTTATTTTTATTTTTTTTTATCCGCCCGAGATAATGAAACCATCCGCGATCGATTAACTAGAGGAAAATCTCCCCTCGCCTGACGCGTTTCGCACTGCTCGTTCTGTGTGCTCAGGAACTGTCGACACTCCCACAGACAATCTCTCTCTCTTTATTTGTGGCGGGCTGCAACAATATCCACCGCCCGCTGCCATCAGCTCCCGCGTCTCACAACCGCGGTCAAGCCAGCCGCAGTTCAGAAAAACACGGTCAAGCCAGCCGCGATTGAAATTTTAGTGTGCGCGTATTACTATGATTACGGCAATTGAAGGACCAACACAGAGGGAACGCGCATTCAGAGCGCTTTTCATTCTAGACGCCCAGAATTGAGATATAATTACATTTTTCGTTTTTTTTTTTTTTTTTTTTAGTTTTCTGTACATCTGCTTTAATATTCGTGTTATTTATTGGTGTCTGACGTTTCTGTATTAGACCTACTATATTCTTCTACATCCATTTCATTACTGCGGTCAAGCCTGCCGCCACTCCGAAATGCACGGTCAATCTAGCCGCCGCGCTGTTTTGTTGTGCGCGCATATACAGTGCATTACGGCGATCTTCCGCCGGTCTTTCGCCTGCGTTCACTAAGCCATTTTTTTTTTTTTTTTTACTGCTTAACTTATACATACAAACAAGAACAGGGAAATAAGAGTAAGGGTAATATATATTAAGCAAATTAACTATACTAATTAATAAAGTAATATCAGATTAACTGTCTGTAATATTATTATAATAATATCTAAAAAAAAAGAATTAAATAGGCCTTATAAAATTAAATTGTCTAAAATTGTTAAGTAACAGCCTAATAATTAAGGTTCAAACTAAATGATATCAAAATAACTGATGTTGAATTACAAGATAAAAGCCCCCCCCCCCCCCCCCCCCCCCAAAAAAAAATCTCATATCCAACCTGTTTTGCTTGGCATTTCAGATAGCTCTAAAAAGGAAAGTCCCTGTTACCACAGACTAGTTCCACTTCAGATTGATAGTAGACCTTCTCAGGTTGTCACTCACCAAGAATCAGGCAAGTCTGATGTTGCATTACAAAATAAAAGCCCTCCAAAATCTCATATAAAGGTTATTTTGCTGGGCATTTCAGATAGCTCTAAAAAGGAAAGTCCCTGTTACCACAGACTAGTTTCACTTCAGATTGATAGTAGACCTTCTCAGGTTGTCACTCACCAAAAATCAGGCAAGTCTGATGTTGCATTACAAAATAAAAGCCCTCCAAAATCTCATATTAAGGTTATTTTGCTGGGCAATTCAGATAGCTCTAAAAAGGAAAGTCCCTGTTACCACAGACTAGTTTCACTTCAGATTGATAGTAGACCTTCTCAGGTTGTCACTCACCAAGAATCAGGCAAGTCTGATGTTGCATTACAAAATAAAAGCCCTCCAAAATCTCATATTAAGGTTATTTTGCTGGGCAATTCAGATAGCTCTAAAAAGGAAAGTCCCTGTTACCACAGACTAGTTTCACTTCAGATTGATAGTAGACCTTCTCAGGTTGTCACTCACCAAGAATCAGGCAAGTCTGATGTTGCATTACAAAATAAAAGCCCTCCAAAATCTCACATCCCAGCTGTTTTGCTTGGCATTTCAGATAGCTTTAAAAAGGAAAGTCCCTGTTACCACAGACTAGTTTCACTTCAGATTGATAGTAGACCTTCTCAGGTTGTCACTCACCCAATTTTAGGTAAGTCTGATTTTGCATTACAAAATAAAAGCCCTCCAAAATCTCATATAAAGGTTATTTTGCTGGGCATTTCAGATAGCTCTTACTGCAGCATTTTTGAGATATGGGACATTATTACATTTTTAGGACTATAAAGACCCCATTTCTAATAAGTACAAGAAATGAATGGTCAGTTCATATATGGGACGTCCCATACTATATGCACACCTCATATGAAATCATTTTACTGCAGCGTTTTCAAGATATGGGACTTTATTCGATTTAGAAGGGTATAAAGACCCCATTTCTAATAAGTACAAGAAATGAATGGTCAGTTCTTATATGGGACGGCCCATACTATATGCACACCTCATATGAAACCATTTTACTGCAGCATTTTTGAGATATGGGACATTTTTAAATTTTGAGGACTATAAAGACCCCATTTTTAATAAGTACAAGAAATGAATGGTCAGTTCTTATATGGGACGTCCCATACTACATGCACACCTCATATGAAACCATTTTACTGCAGCGTTTTCAAGATATGGGACATTATTCGATTTAGAGGGGTATAAAGACACCATTTCTAATAAGTACAAGAAATGATTGGTCAGTTCTTATGCATGACATCCCATACTATATGCACACTTCATATGAAACCATTTTACTGCTGCATTTTTTAAATATGGGACATTATTAAATTTTGAGGACTATAAAGACCCCATTTTTAATAAGTACAAGAAATTATTGGACAGTTCTTATATGGGACGTCCCATACTATATGCAAACCTCATATAAAACCATTTTACTGCAGAATTTTTGAGATATGGGACACTAATACACTTTAGAGAGCTATAAAGACCTCATTTCTAATAAGTACACGAAATGAATGGTCAGTTCTTATTTGGGACACCCCATACTATATGCACACCTCATATGAAATCATTTTACTGCAGCGTTTTCAAGATATGGGACTTTATTCGATTTAGAAGGGTATAAAGACCCCATTTCTAATAAGTACAAGAAATGAATGGTCAGTTCTTATGCAGGACGTCCCATACTATATGCACACCTCATATGAAACCATTTTACTGCAGCGTTTTCAAGATATGGGACATTATTCGATTTAGAGAGCTATAAAGACATCACTTCTAATAAGTACAAGAAATGAATGGTCAGTTCTTATATGGGACGTCCCATACTATATGCACACCTCATATGAAATCATTTTACTGCAGCGTTTTCAAGATATGGGACTTTATTCGATTTAGAGGGGTATAAAGACCCCATTTCTAATAAGTAGAAGAAATGAATGGTCAGTTCTTATACGGGACGTCCCATACTATATACACACCTCATATGAAATCATTTTACTGCAGCGTTTTCAAGATATGGGACATTATTCGATTTAGAAGGGTATAAAGACCCCATTTCTAATAAGTACACGAAATGAATGGTCACTTCGTATAGAAGACGTCCCATACTATATGCACACCTCATATGAAACCATTTTACTGCAGCGTTTTCAAGATATGGGACATTATTACACTTTAGAGGGCTATAAAAACCTCGTTTCTAATAAGTAGAAGAAATGAATGGTCAGTTCTTATATGGGACGTCCCATACTATATGCACACCTCATATGAAACCATTTTACTGCAGCGTTTTCAAGATATGGGACATTATTCGATTTAGAGGGGTATAAAGACCCCATTTTTAATAAGTACAAGAAATGAATGGTCAGTTCTTATTTGGGACGTCCCATACTATATGCACACCTCATATGAAGACATTTTCACTAGACTCCTTGGACATTTCTTGCAACTTTTTTCTGGACCTCTTCAGTTTTTGGAAGATGGCCATTACAGGTAAGTTTCGATTTATTTCCTTGAAAAAAGCCTGTTATTAGTCTATTTGTGTGTAGCTAGCGGTGAAATCTTTGTGTTTTATCATAATCATAGCAACACGTGTGAAATTTATTCAATAATTACTGATCATAATTTGTCATTTAGGCCTATGTTCTGGAGGCTATTGGACCGTTTTATCAGTCAGTTTGTTTGAGATTAAATTTTGATTGATTTTTGTGCCTATGTCTGCTTTTAAACTTGTAATGTATTTATGGATTCTGAGTTTAATTATTTGTGCTTTTAATATACACAATGGCGATGGCCTGCTTCTAAACTTTTAACTTGTAAAGTCTTCTAAGTTTTTTTTTTCATTGTTTTATTTTGGCTGGATGCCCAGCAGGCTGCATGGTCTAGCGGTTAGTGATCCTGCCTGCATATATGAAGACATGGTGGTTTGCGCCCTGCCTCCGCTTGGGAAAAAACACTGAGTTATTTTGTGTTTTGTAGCATATGTTGTTTCTTGGATATTAGTTTTTACAATTCTTTTAACGGTTTAATATATTTGTTTTGGCTGTAAACTGCATTATGTCTGATTGTTTGAGATTAAATTTTGTTTGGTTTTTGTGCCTGTCTGCTTTTAACTTGTAAAGTCTTCTAAGTTTTTATTTGTTTGCACTTGTTTACTTTTTATTTTGGCTGGATGACCAGGAGACCGTGTGGTCTTGCAGTTAGTGAAACCACCTGCGTGTATGAAGACATGGTGGTTCGCGCCTGCCTCCGCGTGGGAAAAAAACACAAAATTATTTTGTGTTTTGCAGTAGATGTTGTTTCTTGGATATTAGTTTTTTACAATTCTTTTAACAAGAAAATGGAAATTAAAAATATTTGTTTTAAAGTGTATGCAAAATTGAACTCGGAAAAAAGGATAACGAGGGATTCAACCTTTTATTTTGAACAGTATATTGTTGAATATACATTGAAGTAGTGAAGAAAATTATCAAATTGTCATTACAATAGCGATGACATTACAGGCGGTCTAGCCAGAAAATAAAATTTACACAGACCAGTATGTCTCGGGCTAATATGAAATCGACTAGTGTCTCAATAATTTCACATATCTCGGTATCATCGTTTTTTGAAACCAGTGCCACACATACATCTTTTACATAAGTACACATACCCAGGACTTCAGTAACTCCAAACTTGCCGCTACATTTAGACATCACAGCCAGAATTTTTCTTGTGGTTATGCAAATTGTCTCTTTGCTGCCAATACTGACACGTGCCAAATCGCCCAATGAACCGGTCAGGTCTCTTGCATCATCCATTTCGTTCTTGAGATTTTTTACACACTTGGTCTCTCCCGTAGAATCATGATTCGGATCGGACGCAGCATCGATGACCGTGGTCATCAGTTCGATCATTTAGTCTCTGTAACGTTGTTTAAACGTAGAGTCTATAACGTCTTTTACAGGACACGTTTTTGCCGCGCCGCAGTCGCACTCCGGTCGCACGACCGCAGCGTCACACTCCATCGGCTTTTGCGCGGCATCAGACATCATTTTCAGAAATCGATTCTTTCCAAGAGATAAACTTTGTCTCCTAATCGATATTGCATTGTCGCCGTTTCCTAGAATCTGGATCGTCCACGACGGTCCAGTGGAATTTCCGTTTCAGTTTCAATTTCTGGTTTATGGTTCAAATCCTCCGAAGTGTTATTAATTGAGAAAGAGTGGTTCAGACTCAGACACACTGGATTGTTGAGATTGATTTTGTCGGGTCCGTGTTTTGATCGACAAGAAGTTGTAGTAGCACCGTCAAACCCAGTATTCACAGATCTAGACTTTATCCGGACAGCCGCTCTTTGCTCACAGAGGATATAGCGTAGCCGTACGCAAGTAATGACGGGTCTTTTGTACATTCGAGCGAAATAAATTGTTGAGGTCTTGTCTCTACGTGTCGGCTCTTGGTTGGTTGTTGAGATGGGGGGTGTTGCCGGAGGCAGTGGACATGAGGGTTCGTGCTTTGGTCAAAGAGAAATAGTTCTCACAGAAAGATATTTTGGTTAACGATTACGAGGTCATTTATTAGGATTTTTGTTAAGGCAATTTGTTTCAAGTAACAACTCGGGAAAACACAGACTGATCATTTGGTTTCGCTTGACTGAAACAGCTCGTCTATCCTTGAAAAAATGGTGTTTAACAGAGGCACGTCGCTTCGATCGAAATATAGATTTGTTTTGCAGCACCCGAAAGGGTTGTCCTCAGGAATAGGAAAGTCACGATCATACTCAGAGTCAGTCTCATCAGAGTCTGATTCATCGTCTGATTCATCGTCTGACTCGTCGCTACTTTGAGACAAAACGTTTTTTTTCAGATTCCTCCCGACGTTTATTTACCATCATGAGATCATTTTGGTCATGATGCGTTTTGTTCCAACAGGATGAAATGCACATGTAGGCCGTCCGCGTTGTCACCCGATACCTCATCCCCTGCATAACAGCATCCCACTGGAAAATGTACCTGATTTTATCGCCAAAATTAAATTCTCTCCAAATTTGATTGTAGAAGTATGTATAGTCTATGGCAGTCAAAAGCAGGTAGGCGCATTCGGATGTATAGTCCTTGTAAGAATCCAAAACGTAGAGTTTCACGGTCCGCAATGACGTGCCAAACACAAATCTACCTACACGATCATCAGATACTGGGAAATCTTGTTTCACAAAATCTTCATGGACAATCTGCGTCTTCGTCCGTTTCAACAGAACTTCTTGGCGGTGTTACAGACATAGCTCTTGTTTCAGGAGCGGCGGAGGCTGTTGTAACGATGTAGAAAACCTTATTTAAATACCGAATTGTGAATGCAGGTTGGGTCAAACAACCGTGGAAAGTAACGCGGAGTGCGCTTTAATGCGTGATATTATCTCTTAAATTATTAGTTAATTTATAATAACAGTAGTTTGGGAAAACCTCTGATATTTTTCTAAAAAGAAAACAGACGGAAATAGGTCTCGTATCTGATATCTAAACTAGGATAGTGTTACTTTTACTTTACTTTACTTTTAGTCATTTAGCAGACGCTTTTATCCAAAGCGACTTACAACTAAGAAAAAGTAACTAAAACTATGAGTTAAAACTCTATAAATACTATATATGCACATTTAAGAAAATAAATTAAATAAAAATGACAAATGCATACAACAACATTTAAATGAAAACAAAAAATAAAGCTAAAAACATTTCAAAATATTAAAGCAACAAAAAGGTTTGAGTATAATAATGATTCTAAGCCAAACACCCATATATACAGGTGCTGGTTATATAATTAGAATATCATCAAAAAGTTGATTTATTTCACTAATTCCATTCAAAAAGTGAAACTTGTATAATGTATACATTCATTCCACAAAGACTTATATATTTCAAGTGTTTATTTCTTTTAATTTTGATGATTATAAGTGACAACTAATGAAAACCCCAAATTCAGTATCTCAGAAAATTAGAATATTACTTAAGACCAATACAAAGAAAGGATTTTTAGAAATCTTGGCCAACTGAAAAGTATGAACATGAAAAGTATGAGCATGTACAGCACTCAATACTTAGTTGGGGCTCCTTTTGCCTGAATTACTGCAGCAATGCGGCGTGGCATGGAGTCGATCAGTCTGTGGCACTGCTCAGGTGTTATGAGAGACCAGGTTGCTCTGATAGTGGCCTTCAGCTCTTCTGCATTGTTGGGTCTGGCATATCGCATCTTCTTCTTCACAATATCCCATAGATTTTCTATGGGGTTAAGGTCAGGCGAGTTTGCTGGCCAATTAAGAACAGGGATACCATGGTCCTTAAACCAGGTACTGGTAGCTTTGGCACTGTGTGCAGGTGCCAAGTCCTGTTGGAAAATGAAATCTGCATCTCCATAAAGTTGGTCAGCAGCAGGAAGCATGAAGTGCTCTAAAACTTCCTGGTATACGGCTGTGTTGACCTTGGACCTCAGAAAACACAGTGGACCAACACCTGCAGATGACATGGCACCCCAAACCATCACTGACTGTGGAAACTTTACACTGGACCTCAAGCAACGTGGATTCTGTGCCTCTCCTCTCTTCCTCCAGACTCTGGGACCCTGATTTCCAAAGGAAATGCAAAATTTACTTTCATCAGAGAACATAACTTTGGGCCACTCAGCAGCAGTCCAGTCCTTTTTGTCTTTAGCCCAGGCGAGATGCTTCTGACGCTGTCTGTTGTTCAAGAGTGGCTTGACACAAGGAATGTGACAGCTTAAACCCATGTCTTGCATACGTCTGTGCGTAGTGGTTCTTGAAGCACTGACTCCAGCTGCAGTCCACTCTTTGTAAATCTCCCCCACATTTTTTAATGGGTTTTGTTTCACAATCCTCTCCAGGGTGCGGTTATCCCTATTGCTTGTACACTTTTTTCTACCACATCTTTTCCTTCCCTTCGCCTCTCTATTAATGTGCATGGACACAGAGCTCTGTGAACAGCCAGCCTCTTTTGCAATGACCTTTTGTGTCTTGCCCTCCTTGTGCAAGGTGTCAATGGTCGTCTTTTGGACAACTGTCAAGTCAGCAGTCTTCCCCATGATTGTGTAGCCTACAGAACTAGACTGAGAGACCATTTAAAGGCCTTTGCAGGTGTTTTGAGTTAATTAGCTGATTAGAGTGTGGCACCAGGTGTCTTCAATTTTGAACCTTTTCACAATATTCTAATTTTCTGAGATACTGAATTTGGGGTTTGTTAAGTATGTTTCTTTAAACTGGTTTGGCTTAGATGGGATCGTCACGGGGCATCGGTAAGAATGCACATAAGTCCATAAGTCCAATCACTGTTTTTAATAAAGTTTCAAGCCAGCTGACATACACAATGCAGTTATGATTGTGCATGGGTTTACAAACGTGTGTGGTTTTCTATAATAAAGAACAGAAAAACAATAATCAATTCACAGCCATAAATGACAAACGCACCCCTATCAAATGTACCAACACGTGAAGACACGTGACTACACACGAGTACGTATACATAATCGACTAGTGATATACGCGATCATCGTCTTATAACTGCTTCTCAATTATATATAATCTTATCAATCCACACAAATATGGCTCACTGACATAAGTGAAATGTATACATTAAAGTAAAATGCTAAATATTATTCGTCATCACAATTATACAGGGCGCATCGGAGCGCACGTGCAGAGACAGCAAACATTTATAGCGCTAGCATCAGATTCACGGAGATATGGATGCTATATATCAGAATGGTTAAATACAGCATACAGCAATATAAACAAGCTTAAAGAACATGTATAAATATATAGGAAAATAAACTTACTTTCAAAGTTACGCACACTCATCTATGGCTTGAATACACGCGAGCCCTTCATCACGTTTAAGCGGAATGTGAAAATGTTGCGTCAAACTCTGGGGGCGGGACTAAACTACGCTGTCAATAATTCACAGTCCACCAATAAGAATAAGAACAATTAAAACCAGTAAATTATAATAAGCCTTTTCAACAGCCGCCCCAATTTACATAGTAAATTCTACTTTAGAAAAGGCTTAAGCGTCCTTGTCATCATCAGGTAGTCGTGGCAAACAGACAAGTTTGCTCACTGGTCGAATGTATTTCCGATCCTGTACTTGCACTTCAGCAGTTCGGATTTTCCCATCAGCCCCTGGTACTGTGGCTGAGACCTTACCCACTGGCCAGAGGGCTCGAGGCAACCGGTGATCCACTATCATCACTACTGTCCCAGTCTTTAGGGTTTTGCCAGTTTCAGTCATCCACTTATTTCGAGTCTGCAGTTCGGGTAAGTATCTCTTGACGTAGTGTGCCCAAAAATGGTCGGCAAGGACCTGGCTGTGTCTCCAACGTTCCCTGCTAAGTAATTCTGACTCAGGGTACACAATTTGGGGTAAATCAGGGTCTGGCCGTCCCAATAAAAGGCTGTTCGGGGTAATGGGATCCACATCTGCTATGTCCGATGACTCGTAGCCCAAGGGTTTAGAGTTTAGAATCCCTTCAATTTCTGTAAGCACTGTGCTTAGCACTTCCTCTGCCACATGTTGGGCTCCAAGTGTAACATTGAGAGCAGACTTTAGAGACCTGATCTCCCTCTCCCATAGTCCACCAAAGTGAGGAGCTCCAGGGGGATTAAATTTGAACTGAATTTTTTGCCTTGCTAGCTGATTTTGCAAAGTTGGGTTGCATGGCAGTAAATGCTTCTGATAGTTCTCTTTCTCCTCCCTTGAAGTTTGTTCCCTGGTCAGAATAGAGTTCATGGGGAGTTCCTCTGCGTGCTGCGAATCTATGCAGGGCCATGAGGAATGAATCTGTATCGATTTTGGGGAGTAAATCAATGTAGACTCCTCTGGTTGTCATACATTTAAATATAATTCCCCACCGTTTTTCAGTGCGTCGGCCAACCTTGATTGTGAATGGCCCAAAACAATCAACACCAGTTGAATAAAATGCTGGGCGGTAGAGACGAAGTCGGGCTGGTGGCAAATCTGCCATCTTTGGCACTTCAGGCTTTCCTCTCCATTTTCTGCATTCCTGACATTGATGTTGGTGCCGTCGTACTGCCTCACAGCCTCTAATGATCCAGTATTTGCGACGTAACTCAGCAAATACCCTTTCTGGGCCAGGATGATGAAGTTTCTCATCATAATGCTGGATCAGGAGTTGACTGAGTGGGTGTTTGGGATCAAGTACAATTGGATGGGCAGTATCTGGTTCAAGCAGCTCACTACATCGCAGACGGCCACCAACTCTTATGAGCCCAGTAGACTGGTCGAGCTCTGGTGCAAGGGATATTAATCTGCTGTTTGAATGCAAGGATTGACCACTTGTTAATGATTTAAGCTCAACTGGGAAACACTTAGCTTGGGCTTGCTTTAGGAGTGAGATCTCAGCAGCTGCATAGTCTTCGGCAAATAAATCTTTTGTCTGATTTGCTTGTTTTAATAGTTCTTGGGCTTCATGTTCTACCAATTGATTAAAACTGTGGTAAGGTGAGAATTCTTGTGTTAGGTCCAAGAAGTCTACTGTGGTCAGACTGCAGAAGGTTACCTTTTTCTCTTCATCTGTACTCTCTGGGCCTGATACCTTAGGGTCATCAGGCCAGGTACTTGGGTCTTGCCACAAAAAGTGTGGTCCTCGATTCCACTGACTTGGTGCTGCTAGTTGCTGTAGAGTTTTGCCTTGGGTAATGTCATCTGCAGGATTGTTCTCAGACTTTACATAACGCCATGCATGAGGAGAGGTCAATTCCTGAATTTCTGAAATCCTTGTGCCCACAAACACTTTATATCTGCATGAATCTGACTGGATCCAAGCTAAGACTGTCTTTGAGTCACTCCACAAAGTCACCCTTTGAATGTTCAAGGTGAGTTCCTTTTCAAGAACTCTAGCCAGCTGAGCTCCGCTAAGTGCTGCACAAAGTTCTAGCCTGGGTACAGATAACTGTCGTTTTGGTGCCACCCTTGATCTTGCTGTGACAAATGCAACCTCGACTTGGCCTTGAAGACTCTGTGTTCTCAGGTATGCCACCGACCCATAAGCATGATTTGAAGCATCAAATCATTCCTCTTCCCATTCGTGCCAGGCTTGCGAGAGTTCAATTGGTAACAATGGGTAGTAACAATAAACTTGTTGTGTAGGGGATAATATAGCCCAGCGGGTCATACTGACTAGCTAAGACCTGATAAACATACCTCATTGTGGGCACTTGTGGTTCCCTCGGTCGAGTTTTGTAGCCAAGTGTGTCTGCTTGGCAAGTCCAACGGAGACCCAAAGTAGACTCCGAGACATCCCATTGCCTTTCTGAAAGCCAAAGCTCATTTTTCTCTGATCTGGCTTCCACAGGAAGGTGACCAACAACAGAAGGAATGTTGCTAGCCCATTGTCTTAACTCGAACCCACCAGAAGCTAGAAGAGCTTGCAGCTTGTTCACCAGTTCAGTCGCCTTGTCATCAGAGCTCACACTCTGCAGATAATTGTCCACATAGAAATGTTCCTCTACAGCCACACGTGTCTCTTCTCCTAAATCAGTGTTCTCTTGGACATGTTTGAGTACAGCAAATGTTGCGCAGCATGGACTGCATGTAGTCCCAAACGGCAAAACCTGCCACTCATAGACACTGACTGGAGTATCACGCTGCATGTTTCGCCATAGAAATCTGAGAAGTGACTTGTCCTCTGGAAGCAGACGAATCTGATGAAACATGCCTTTGATGTCGCTTGTGATCGCAATAGCATGCTCTCTAATGCGAAGCAACACTCCTAGTAAGGTGGAAGTAAGAGTAGGCCCAGGCAACAGGTAATCATTAAGGTTGTGGCATTGGTATTTAAAGGAACAGTTGTACACTACTCTATGCTTCCCATTATGGTGTACCATGTGGTGTGGTATGTACCATGATTCAGGAGTTTGATCAACTGCTTCAGCTGCCAGCTTGACGACGTACCCACATTGCTCCAGCCTTTCAGTTTCTTGGTTATACACCTTTGTGAGTTCTGAACTTTTACCGAGACGTCTCTCCAATGCTCTGAGGTGGGGGAGAACCGACTCTTTAGGCGCTTTCAGATGAGGCATGTCTGGTTTTCTCAAAAGGGGTGTAGCATAGCGGAGCACTCCATCTACATTAACCCTTGCAGTCTTGGTCTCGAGAAGAATTATAGCCTCTTGATCACAACGTGAGCGTCTCACCAATTTCTCATTGCGGTATGGTAATACGTCAAGCTGCCAGAGCCTTTCCACGTGCTGCAATAGCTCTGATGGAGCAGAGGTCACAGATGTAAAAAGGCATTGTTGTTCTGGGATTAGGTGCTGGACTACATTAGCTGGCCCTTGGAGTGTCCAGCCTAATCTGGTCCTGATAGCAGCTGGCCCGCCTGGTGGGCCGAAACGCACTGGCTCCATGGGGGTGATCAAGTGGTGATGATCAGAGCCTATAAGCAGCAATGGCTGGACCTGAGAAAGGGCATGAAGGGGTAGTCCTCTGAGATGTTGGTATTTCCTTTGCAGAAGGATAACTGGATGCGAGTGCTTGGCCAAGCCCAAATTTTCTGCAGTAAAGGCACCTTTTATTTTGAACTTCTTGTTTGGCTGGAATGCAGGGGACAGAGTGAAGGATACTCTTGCTCCATGAATGACTTGAGCGTCATGTCGGACTGTTCTCAAAGAAAGGTGCTCAGTCTGCCCCCTAAGCTTAAGTTGCTGTGCCGCATCATGAAGCAGGATGGTACGTTCTGAGTCATCATCCAAAATCGCATAAGCCATCAATGAATGCTTGCTATTATGCAACAGGACTTTACTTATTTTCAGAAGGACTTGGCTACCACCTAATGGCCGATCTAGGTATAGTGTTTGACTTTCTCGAGGTCCCTCAGAATCTTTCATCTCGATTGATCTGTTGTTGATGTCATGCAAAACAGTTAGGTGTTTGCCCTTGCAAGTTTTACATGTGGCTTTCAATCTGCATTGGGCCGCCTGATGTTTCCGTCCACACCTCCAACATCTCTTATTCACCCTAATCCAGTTAGTTTTGAGCTCACTGGTTAACTGAGTGAAGTTGGTGCACTGATTAAGATAGTGGTGATTATTGTCACAGTAATGACAGTAAACATTCTTGCCAGGGCTTTGAAATTCTGAGGGTTTAGCATCTGGAGTGTTGGTAGACTGATCTACACTATGCAGAATGGCTGTTGTATGAAAGGTGTGCTTACGCTGTCGTGGAGCCTCTTTCTGCTGACCAGCACGTCCCCTTGTCTCAATTGTGTTGAGTTTACTGTCTGTAGATTGCACCTGCAACTCGAACTCAAGCCAGTGTGCAAAATCAAGGAGATTTGGAATGGGATTTTTGAGGGGGTGAACATATCTTCTGAAGTTAGCCTTGAGATCGTGAGGGAGTTTGGACATGAGTCTTGCCACATGCGAGCCACATTGCAATTCAATAGCTCTCTTTTCATCCAACTGATCAAGTATACCAACCAGTGCTCGGACTCTGAGGGCAAACCTCCGAAAGGCCTGGGTGTCTCCACTTCGAATAGTTGGCCCATCCATTAAGTCAGCAATTTTCTGTAATGCCAACTGATGAGGCTGTCCATAATGCTCAGTTAGTGGTTGCATTGTCTGGGTGTACAGATAACGGGAGTTGCTGTAAGAGTCTGCTATTAATAAGGCCTCTTCGAACTTCAGATGCTCAAGCAGAATTTGATATTTAAACTGTTCAGTTGTGTCAAGTGACAGCAAATTGTCAAGAGATATTCTGAGTCTAGCAAACTGCCGTGGATCCTCTGACGTGAAGTCTGGTATTGATGGTATAGGACCTCGATAGGTACTCTCTCTAGTTGGAGGTGGTGGAGGGTGAAGAACAAGGTCTTCTGGCTGATAATGAGGCCTTGGATAGTCATCAGTTCGTTCTCTGATATGGGAGTCAGGTGAAGGGGAAAGGTTGCGTATATATGGCTTTGGTGGGATGCATCTCTGGTCATGCGAATAGCTCGGGCCATGTGCAGGTTGTGCACTTGTCGTGTGCTGGGGTTGTGATGCACATGGAGGCCTTGGATGATATTGCACATGTCTGCTCCTTGGTGTGGACTGCAATTTCATTTTGGAAAGATCATCTGACAACTTAGCTTCATGGTTTAGCTCCTCAACTGCTGGCCTTGCCGTTCCATCATCCACGACTGAATGTTCTAAAGCCTCTTTATAAGTTTGATTACTCATTTGAGCTATTAGTGACTTGTTAGAACGTGGAGCTGGGACAGGAGGAACCCTCGTCTGTTTCTTTTATATGCTGCGTAATGAATGAATGCGAGGCAGAGGTGAAGGACACTGAGATGAGTCTGTTTCATCCCTTTCAGAACTGCGTATCAAGTCCTCTATGGTTTTATGCAGACGTCTATTCTCCTCTCGAAGCTTCCGAATCATCATTTGTGCATCTTTGTCAATATATGGTTCTCCTATATCCTCAGCAACATCTCCACTATCTGTCTCATGCCACCTGGTGAGGGGTGTCATCTTGGCAGCTCCCTCCATCTGGTAAGAAGTACTCTGAATTTCTGACTCACTGTGGCGAGGCTCTGGCGGTGCCCTGGAAGAAGGTGGATATGTGTGCTGGAAGCCTCTGTATTCCACTTCATAATCCTCCAAATGGCACGGAGGACGTGACAACCGCTTACTGCGGACATCAGGCTCATGCTCTGAATATGCTCTGGACATCTTCTCCCGTGACAATCACCATCCGGCTCGAAGGACCATAAATGTTAAGTATGTTTCTTTAAACTGGTTTGGTTTAGATGGGATCGTCACGGGGCATCGGTAAGAATGCACATAAGTCCATAAGTCCAATCACTGTTTTTAATAAAGTTTCAAGTCAGCTGACATACACAATGCAGTTATGATTGTGCATGGGTTTACAAACGTGTGTGGTTTTCTATAATAAAGAACAGAAATACAATAATCAATTCACAGCCATAAATGACAAACGCACCCCTATCAAATGTACCAACACGTGAAGACACGTGACTACACACGAGTACGTATACATAATCGACTAGTGATATACGCGATCATCGTCTTATAACTGCTTCTCAATTATATATAATCTTATCAATCCACACAAATATGGCTCACTGACATAAGTAAAATGTATACATTAAAGTAAAATGCTAAATATTATTCGTCATCACAATTATACAGGGCGCATCGGAGCGCACGTGCAGAGACAGCAAACATTTATAGCGCTAGCATCAGATTCACGGAGATATGGATGCTATATATCAGAATGGTTAAATACAGCATACAGCAATATAAACAAGCTTAAAGAACATGTATAAATATATAGGAAAATAAACTTACTTTCAAAGTTACGTGTAGCGCCCTCACCGCCTGGTGAGGGAAGATATTATAGTCAATAAAGACACAGGGCACGGAGCTGCTGCTTCACTTTCTGAGTCTGTGTATTGTTTTTTTCCATTAATGCAATTATTTCTGCATATTCATATCAATGAACATAAAACACAGGAACATTTCCTTAGCAAAAGTCACAACATACAGAACAATCTGAAATTACTCAAATACAGATTCTCATCAGGTTCTGTTTTCCACCAATTAAACATATAATTGTAGTAAACACTTGGAATGCAATGTGCATTAGAAATACTAATTAATTTATGGCATACAATATCCATATGTGACACTCTGCTTAAACGTATGTACCATGTTCCATGTCTTCAACTCTCTTAAACTACTCAAATGAGCTCTGGAATTATAGCACATATTAGCAAATATAATAATATATTGTTATATACTATTTGCTCGAACACATTCATTACATTTTCTCGTGGAACAACTGATTTCTGTTTTCAACACTTTCACTTGAAACTTATATCTCTTATCTGTTATATTAACTGTCAAAACACATTATATATCTGTAAATTCACTCCATTTTTTACATTTCTGTAATCACGTTATCCGCCATTAACTTAGGATTCACACGTGGAGCGCGTGGTACACATGTGGTTGAACCGAACTTTTAAACATCTATTACGGACTATTTACACACTTTAGTGAATGACATTTGCAAAACACTGACATGTATAAAACGAATTTCCATGACATTTCATACCTGGTGAGGGAAGATATTATAGTCAATAAAGACACAGGGCACGGAGCTGCTGCTTCACTTTCTGAGTCTGTGTATTGTTTGAGCAGCGCGCCCCCCTCCCCCAGCAGGTGAACGAGTCCCAAAGACAAGAGCAATCGATCGTCGAATCAATCTTGGCAGGAAATATTAATCGTTTTCCACAAAGATCATAGTTAATACACAACTTGGGTCACACATTAATGACATTTAATTTATTTTCTTTTTTGTAACCACTACATACGCACACTCATCTATGGCTTGAATACACGCGAGCCCTTCATCACGTTAAAGCGGAATGTGAAAATGTTGCGTCAAACTCTGGGGGCGGGACTAAACTACGCTGTCAATAATTCACAGTCCACCAATAAGAATAAGAACAATTAAAACCAGTAAATTATAATAAGCCTTTTCAACAGGGTTTTAATTAGTTGGCACTTATAATCATTAAAATTAAAAGAAATAAACACTTGAAATATATCAGTCTGTGTGGAATGAATGCATACATTATACAAGTTTCACTTTTTGAATGGAATTAGTGAAATAAATCAACTTTTTGATGATATTCTAATTATATGACCAGCACCTGTATATATATATAATTTCATAACTAAAACTTAAATAAAAATAAAACTTAATAAAAAACTAATAAAATGACAACATTACTACAACTGTAACTAAAACTAAAATAGATAACAAATACAAATCAAACTACATTAGTTTATCAGTAATCCTAAAAAAATAACACTGAGCCAAACACTCATGCCAAAAAACAACAACAACTTTCCTATGCATAGTAAGGAATGGTTATAAAAAAACTGAAACAGAAGTGAAACAAGTAGTAAAAATAAAAAACGATACTTATAGCCTTTGCAGGTGTCCCTGTCAGGTGGAGTCGCACGGTAGAGTCGATGGTCTTTACACTCTTCGGTCTTCACACGAAGGCTGCCGCGGTAAACAACGCTTTTTATACCCATCTAACAAAATACTAATCCAATTCAGCTGAACACACTTTCCTGTTAATCACAACAAATAGCCATGCAAGTGCCGAACGTAAACGTCTCGAATGAAGAGGTTGGAGCCATATTTTATTAAATCAAGCAAATTCACAGAAATATGAACAAAGAGCCCGCTAACATGACAGCAAAACACTAGGAAGCAAAGCGTAAGGCCTAACAATTACCTTTAGATGGGGAAAATACAACAAGAGCGGTAAACAAATTCAAACAGAAAGAATGCGTAATGTCATAGAATTGTTCTGGTTTCAAAGCGTAGGCCTATGAAAAAACTTTGCGGTTTATATCTCACAACAGTGTGACAAGGCCTAGCGCTGTTAAACACACGGATAAAGTCAAGATATCTCTCAGTTTTAGGTGTACTTACCAGGGACCAGTCTGGTGTGAAAAAGTTAGAACAAGCATTTGTGTTTGTGTTGTTAGACCGTATTGTTCTTATTGTCCCTATAAAGATTTGTAAGTTTATATTCATTTACGAACGCTGTTACAGAATTTGTCTTATTGACATTCAATGGAATATTTTATCAAAGACTGATTGAGTAACATTCTGGCAAGCGTTCGCCCAAGAAACCTGTAACTTTATCGTAATTATTTAAAAAGACATATAAGCATCATGCCTGACACTTTTGTAACTGACTAATATTTAAGCTAAAAAAACATTTGCGATTGTGAAAAATTACAAGATGTTAAAAAACTGCTGGCCACCTGTTTTCTTAAAGAAGAGCAGACAGTTACAGTCGTACCTGTTTCCTGGAACAAAACTAAAAAGGCTAAAACACAACGGCTGCATAAAACGGACTGAATTATCGCTTTTGTTTAAAAACATGAGTGATTTATTAAAGTCACATTTAGAGACGCGTACACAGAAAATAGTGTTTCCACACCATCTTCAACTTGTAATGTGCAACTTTGTGTTCTAAATGAAGTAGATGTAACAGCGAAATAGTAAGATTGATGCCTTGTGTCTCGCGGCCTCTTTGTAGTCAGACCAGTACTCTGTACACCACAATCTCAGTTTAAACACTCTCTTGACTTTCCTTTAATTATCTTATGCTGTATTTGTTCTCGTTTTCACTCGCTGCATGATTGACCAAACTCTGAGGATGATCTTCCTCTAAAAACATACAATGACAAAGGTATACAGCTAGCGGGGTAGGCCATCAAAATCAACACTAAAACTAAAAAACATTAAATATATTTAGAAGAGAGTATTTCAGCATTAGGGATATTGTTATACCGATACATATTTCTGTTGTGCAGGCATATTTCCTGTATAAAAGACTACGTCTATAACCTTTTCAAAGGGGATGTAGTTTAATGTTATGGTTCTTAATTGCGATCACATTACAACAAGGTGTGCCATAGTCCCTCTACCAAAAGTGGACAATTTTAGCAAGAGGTAGATGCTTATGCTTATGACCGATGAGAAGTACAGGCAGTCCTACATTTTAATAGCAAACGGAAACTTTGAAAGAAACAAGTATGACAAATAAAATGTGAACATCATCATCAGCTATCTTGAACAAGAGGTCTAAATCTAGTGACGTAAAAAAAAAAGTAATTTAAAATTCAACGTTTACAAAAAATATACCTAAATATCCCAAGCGGAATTTTCTGTATTCATATGGCAATGTTCTTAGTGGTACATGTACAATAAGGTTTGTTCTATATCTACTCTATATCTATGCGAGTACACAATAATAATAATAATAAGCAGTTGAAACAAGCTCAGCGGATACATCTCTTTTAATTTCATGTGGGATGGTGAAAAATCCACATTCTGTGCATCTAAAGTATTAAACAAGCCCTTAAAAAAGAACATGAAGCCACGATAGTCGTGCAAAAATATTGAATAACATATGTTGAATGAATGTAAAATGTTTTCTTTGTTGGGATAAGAAGGTTCATCTATTGGAACTTAGAAAATAAGAGCAAATTATTTTAAGATCAAATACTTTTAAATTTAGGTTTGTCAAAAAAGAAAGAATAAACTTTTATCTGGTTTAGTTGTGTTTAAAAATAAATAAAATCCCTTTCTTAAAAACATTTGTCAACATGATTTATTTTGTAATATCATGTGTGGCCTTATATTTACTAGGAATTGAATCTTTGTAAAAATAAGAAAAGTAATAAACAAATAAAAAAATAATATAGATCTATGAGACTTGTGAACCCTTAAAACTTAAAAGTATTACCATTATTAATAAGCAGTCTTAACAACAAAAGCGTATGTTTAATACATATTGTATATAGGTTTTAACAACGTAGGTATTTTCATACTGTCGGTCATTCATTTAGCTTGTTCTGTGCTTTTAAAGCACAATTAAATTTTCTCAGGAGAGCATTGATCGCTGAAGATCCCCCTCACATGTGCTGCTTAATTCAAGCATGTAATCCAAAGAATACGCGTCGTGGCGACATGAATGTTTTTGGAAAGGCTATTCCCATGTCTGTAGTTGACCTAAACATTTTAAATTAGCTTTATGGGGGAAAGGGTTGATGCCTACAAAAGTCATAATATCTCTTTTCAAAGACCGGCATACAAAACGGATACATCACATTTTGTATATTTCTACATATATTTTCAGTAGATAACTTATAGTACATTGAAAGGCCTATGATATTTATCATGCTGATAAAGGTCGGATCAGAAAAGTACAATCATATACAACAATAAGTGCCGAACTAGATCTTAGCTCCCACAGGATGTCAGATATTCAGTGATATGTCAGAAAGGAATATGCTTTGAAATAAAATAACATTTTCTACAACCCCAAATCAGAAAAAGTTGGGACAGTATGGAAAACGCAAATAAAAAAAGAAAGTAGTGATTTCTAAATTTACTTCGACTTGTATTTCATTGCAGACAATATGAACACAAAATATTTCATGTTTTGTCTGGTCAACTTCATGTCATTTGTAAATATACATCCTTTCCTTTCATTCAGACCTGCAACACATTCCAAAAAAAGTTGGGACAGGAGCAATTTAGGGCTAGTAATGAGGTAAATTGGTTAAATAATGATGTGATTTGAAACAGTTGATGTCAACAGGTGATTGTAATTATGATTTGGTACAAAAGCAGCATCCAAGAAAGGTCTAGTCCTTTAGGAGCAAAGATGGGCCGAGGATCGCCAGTTTGCCAACAAATACATGAGAAAATTATTGAAATGTTTAAAAACAATGTTCTTCAAATAAAGATAGGAAGAGATTTGGATATTTCACCTTCAACAGTGCATAACATAATTATAAGATTCAAGGAATCTGGAGGAATTTCAGTGCGTAAAGGACAAGGGCGCAAGCCTAAGCTGAACAACCGTGATCTCCGATCCCTCAGGCGGCACTGCATCAAGAATCGTCATTCATCTATAAGCCATATCACCACATGGGCTCAGGACTACTTTGGCAAACCTTTGTCAAGTACCACAATACGTAGTTACATCCACAAATGCCAGTTAAAACTGTACTGTGCCAAAAGGAAGCCCTATGTTAACAGTGTCTAGAAGCACCGTCAACTTCTCTGGGCTCGGAGGCATCTGGGATGGACCATCACACAGTGGAAACGTGTACTGTGGTCAGATGAATCAGTGTTTCAGGCCTGCCTGCAGTCCCGACCTGTCTCCAATAGAGAATGTGTGGTGCATTTTGAAGCGCAAAATGCGACAACAAAGACCCCGTACTGTTGTCCACCTTAAGACATGTTTGCAGGAAGAATGGGACAAAATTACACCTGAAACACTTCATCACTTGGTGTCTTCAGTCCCTAAACGTCTTTTAAGTGTTGTGAAAAGGAATGGCAACATTACAAAGTGGTAAATGCTTTACTGTCCCAACTTTTTTTGGAATGTGTTGCAAGTCTGAATGACAGGAAAGGATGTATATTCATATTGTCTGCAATGAAATACAAGTCAAAGTAAATTTAGAAATCACTACTTTCTTTTTTTATTTGCGTTTTCCATACTGTCCCAACTCTTTCTGATTTGGAGTTGTAAAAGATACAACTTAAATGAGGAATTACCAGCTCGGTGATTGACGTAAGAGATACGTCAGCTCTGTGACAAACACAAGCACCTTCGTATTCATTTAAAACATGAAATATTTTCTAGTTTTATTTTTAAACATACAGAAAGACTTTGACAACATGTTTTATTAAGTGCATGAGGGATTCAACTTTGAAGATTATGTTTAAAATAAGAAACTTTAAGAAACTAAAGTGATTGTTTTGAAATAAATCTAATATAAATTATTCTTTAGTTGAAATAAGAATCACCGGACATCAGCTGAAGTAGGGAAACTCTCTCTAAAAAGGTTAGCAGACCTCTCAGATCATCTGGTCTGTAACTCGACCCTCCCTTGTCTCTGAGTGGTCTGAAGCAATCATTTCACAACGGTGTTTAACCCTGGGAGGATCTCTTGAGTCTTTGTTATATTTAATCTTAAACTTAAAATTTTTATTTCATTTATTTTTATTTTTAGACATCTTTAATTCACAGAATGGTCATTCACAGAAACAATGTAAGACATTTTATTATCGCCTAAGACTTGTAAATGTTTGTATAGTATGTTACATATAATCAAACTTATTTATTAACATCTTTAAAAGAAGATAATTATGTGTTTTATAGGTTTCAATAAATAAATGCTGAATGTGTGTTTAAAATGTATGATGAATAAATTGCCTTTGTAATACGCTGTCATATATAATTATATATGTATTACCATTGGTGTTTTTCAGAATCTTAAAAGCATATTAATTTGCTAAAGTCTGATTATACTGTGCTACAATAATATGTGAGCAGCATGAATGTTTATGTATGTGTTTTTATATGATTTATCAGAACACACATTTAAATAATGATGTGGGTATTACTCTGATATAACAACGTAAATGTGGTTTATGATGAAATCCTCGTAATTAAAATAGCTTGCAAACAATATTTTATTTAAAAAGGGGTGTATGGCAGGCGTACAGTACAAAATCATTACAACTATATATATGGTACGTCCCCAGAAAACATAAAAACCAACGTGTGTGTGTGTGTGTGTCAGCTCGCCCAAATCAAGACTGACATTTTACTCTTGTGTGTTAGAAGAGCTCAAAGCAGGACTTAATTTCCCAACTTAGGTACATTTTGTAAACATTTCATTCGAGGTATGATCATCATTGCCCCCAGAATAATGTATGTTATATATAATCACAGTTTTTAACCACCTTCTTTAAAAGAAGAGAATTATGTGTTTTATAAGTTCAATAAACTTAAATGTTGAATACTTTTTTAAAATGTATGATAAATGATTTGCTTTAGTAACATGTTTGTTACTATGACATATATAATTATATATTTTGTTTATTACCATATTCTTTAAATGAAGTGTTAAATAAATGTTGAATACTTGTTTAAAATGAATGATCAATGTTTTGCTTTGCTTTAGTAGCATGTTTGTTCCCTAATAAAAATAAAACAAGTTTGTTACTTGAGTCTCTTTGTATCTTGAAATGTTTATGTGTGTGCTTGTTTATATAACTTATGATACAAAATTGTATTATGGCATAGGTATTACACTGATATGACAATGTGGTTTATGATGAAATCCTCATAATTTAGATTGCTTAAAAACAATATTTTATTAAAAATGGTTGTAATCAGAATTTTGGTAGGTGTACAGTAAAAAAAATAATTTTGTCTATGGAGTGTCTATGGAGTGTAGTAATACTTCAAATGTTTGACCTGAGCATAGCAGCTTTTTAAATTATACTAAATGATTTCTATGAAAATATAAAATGCAGAAAGTTTACTGTGATGGGCAGGTTTAGAATCAGAATCAGAATAAGCTTTATTGCCAGGTATGTTTACACATACAGGGAATTTGTTTTAGTGACAGAAGCTCCACGGTGCAACAGAATGACAGCGACAAGACAAGACACAGATAATAAAGAGAATAAAAAGAATAATATACATATATACAAAATAGACAATGTACAAAATAGCAAAAAGGGGGCACAAACCCGATGTGTAGTAATACTCCAAATAATTGTCCCCACGATCATAACAGCTTTTTACAATATATTAAGTGATGTCTATGTAAATATAAAATGCAGAAAGTTTACTGCAATGGGTAGGTTTAGGGGTATGATACAGTATAAAATTCATTAATAAAATGTAAAAATTAAAGGTTCTAAATATGGTGTAGAAACTGCTTTGCAACAATTTGTTTTGTGAAAAAGTTATACAAAAAAATATTAATTGAATTTAAATATGTCCATGAAAATAAAAAATAAAACATGCCCGGACATGTTGAGTCCACTATATCCCTTACCATTTGCCTGTTAAAATATTTATTTAAAAAGGCGAGAGTAAGACTCTGACAATTGAATGCATGTCTGTGTAGCAAAAAACTCAAAAGGTGACGAGTCCGATATAGCCGATAAAGGAGCTACTTCTAAATAGGAGTTTTTCTCGATAACCGTCTGCGTCATAGGGACTGTAAACAAATCCAACTCGGACTTAATACACTCTCCCGACATGCAGTGCAGTAACGCCATGTTAGAATATGGTTTTTACAGATCTCTTAACAGCTATACGTCGCTTCGCAGTCTTCTTACGCTTTCTGCGTGTGACTGAGACCTTCTTGGGACCGCGCTTTGTTTTCTTTATTGACTGACCACGCCTCCTTATACCCGGAGGTTTAGACGTTCTCTTATGAGCATAAGCCCCAACCCGTCTTGAGCTTTAGAGTTATCGTTATAGGATCTTGACATCACGTTTGAGATGACGTCGGTTGCTATATTTTTAGCGGCCGATTTTAGGTGAGGTTTAGCGATGCTGAACCCCCTTTTTAACAACGGTACGGCCAACCTAAACAGACCTCTAAAAAGACCTCCTAGACCAGCTCTGACGGTATCATTGTCTCCCCTCTTTATATGTACGCATCTTAAAAGGGGAACATACGAATAAACGTACATCGTATAGAAACCCCTGTTGATATCGGCTTGGTGAGGAGCGTCCGTAATAACGCTAGTTGTAAAATCAGCTTTTTCGTGATAGGCGGAACGTCCTAAATCCTCGTCGGGTTTCATTCCTAAAATAGCGGCTAGTTTCCTGTAGAAGCTTACCGAAATGTTGGGCTTTGCGTCCAGTTGGGTTTTGTTTTTTAATTTATCGTAACCTATTACAGCCGTAGGCCCAAGAATCACATTTATCGCACTGATCACGGCACAAACATTTTCATAGTACCCTCCGCTTATTTGGAGATTCCTCGCTATGGACATACCCGGTAACTTTTTGAATACGTCTTCGCCGGGTTTATTTGCGTGTTTCTGGGATGGGGCTGGGTAGACGTGCAGGCTGAAAACCCCATCGTCGTCGTTGAAGCTGTACCAGCTTCTAGGATATTCAATCTCAGCAAGGCCCACTTGCCATTCTCCTTTCAGGTTTATAGTCTTTGCTAACCTGGTTGTATAACTAGATATGCGATTTTCAGGATAAACAGACAAAGAAGCGTTGCACGGCAACGTGAAGTAGAAACCACGGTCATCCATGGTAAGCCTTTATTCTAATGATCTCTATCGGTAAAGGCTTGCGCGTTTTAAGGTTTTTGCAAGTCCAACACAGCTTTTTTGTCTAAAACTAACATAGATCGCCCCTGTTTTTTCTCCCCTAAAATCTTTTCCACCTTGAACGCCTTGTTTTTGCTCACGATTATTTTTTGTAACTCTTCTTCGTAAAACACTCCGTCGATGACATCGCCGTCATAATCAGACAGCCTGTATACGGGTGGATCACGTGGAATACACGTGGATATAGTGAAAAATTCTTCGGTGTAGTTCTGTTCATAACCCTTGGCAAACGGTCCTCGCGCTTTAGAAATCATGACAACATCCCCTACTTTGTATTTAAATACGGGATGCGCGTTCTTCTTCATACCACCGTACAGGTTTTGAAACACGATGCCTTAATTTTCTTTGCCGACGTCCACCGGTCTCATCTTAATACTCCGATGGTAGCTGGAGTTGTATCCCTGCATAATATCTTGCAGCACATCTCTGTGAATTTGTAGCTGTTAAAAATCTCCACATTCGTCTTTTTAGCGATCTATTAAATCATTCCACGACGCTGGCCTTCAAATCAGTAGTTGTAGCAAAATGATGTACGTCGTGCTTTTTCATCAAATCTTGAAAATGTTTGTTAAAAAATTCCGTTCCCTTATCCGTCTGCAATTTCTTTGGAACGCGTCCCTCTTCGAGTATAGACTTGAACGCTTTAGTAACCTCGAGCCCGCTTTTATTCTTTAACGCTCGAGCCCATGCATACTTGCTAAATATGTCGATGCATGTCAACAAATATTTATTATTATCATTTTCCTTGGAATAGGCGGTCATGTCGACGAGATCCGCTTGGAACTGCGTATCGATCCCGTACACCACGACTCTATTACATTTGTAGTTTATAGGGGCCGTTCTGTGGAGCGTGTAAGCATCCTCCCCAGCCAGCTAGTCCGTGACCTGTTTATCGGTCAGACGGACTCCAGTATCCTTTAAGTATCTATTTTCACCATTTTTTACCTCCTAAAGAGCCGGGGTTGGCAGGCGTGTAATAAACTTTTTTCATGAGCTCAGACATGATGTTATCGTTTCAACCCTCCTCAAAAGAATAATACGTACAAGCGTTACGTTTCAGTCTTTTATTTAAAAAAATAATAAAGAGATATAATTCAAATTGGTTACATAGTGACAAGAATATATTTCAAATTGGTTACATATGTCTACATAATAATACAAATGACGCTACATACTATCTAGCCAGTAAAGACAATTTACATAGGCCGTATAGCTGTGATCTAGTATGTAGTTTACCAGAATTTCAACCATTTCGCAAACCTTGTTTTCACTCGAGACCGGTGAGTGGCGCAGGTGTCGTTCATTATCATTAACTCCACCGGCCTCGCTCCGTTCCCACGGCTCTCGGCCCCGCCCCACTCGTCACACACACAATCCGAATTTTCGCGGAGAAACCTTGCCAAGCACAAATTACTGTTGTACGGCTTTCTCGGTGCCAAAGTCAGATTTTTCATCATCTCTTCATTCCACTCCTTCTCAGGAGTTTTAGGTGAGTATGAAGCAGACATCTCTATGTATTTCACAGCTCTTTTCTGATTTCCCACAGAAATACAAGGGTCTATTTATCTAAGCGGTCCATGGAATGCACCCGGTCACGTGGTCCACAGATGGGCAAACCCTCACCGGATGAGCATAACATCTTCAAAACATTCCTCAGGGCTTCATTTTATCTCCTGTCACCGAACGGACAAGTACAAACATGGGGATATCACGCATGACGATTGCAACATATGGATCTCATTTGAGGGGTCAACACGATGTGGGTGGTCGCGATGTGGGTGGGCCACGTGGGGGAGGGGAAAAGCCATAAATCAAGGGTTGCAAAATTAATACATTATGAAACAAAGTGGATTCAACAATAAAGCAGCTCTGGAGAAAACAGTGATATCATAATCCAACCATTCAGTTCAAGTTTTGTCATTATGCAATACTGTCAGTACAATCAAATCAGTATTATTCCTGAATATTCAGTGTCTTTTAAACCCCAGCTAAGCGATCCAGAGGTGACAGAGGAACCCAAACTCCAGCAGGTGACTGAAACTAAGAAAAAACACCTTAGAAGAAACCAGGAGCAGTCAGCTCAGCTCTCCTCTGGCTAAATGAACAAAGACGGTGTGATTATGATTTCAGGCTGCATCACTAGTGAGATTGTGGACTGATGTCATTCAGAATATTTCATCCAGCTCCTGCTGCTAGAAGATCAGAATATGTCACGCTGTCATTTGTTTGGAGGGGAAGTTGTAGTCTGTACATCAGGGCTGCCGTTTAGCCAGTAGTGGATGACTGGTTTAACAGTGACTGTAAGCATGATAAAACAGCACTGTGGTCCTAGCAGCTCCTGGCCTGACACGTTCACTGCTGGCCGTAGGGGTCTGTGAAGAGGACTTGTCTGTTTCTCGTGGTCTTTGCTGAGGATCTGTGCTGATGTCTGTCCAGTTGTGATGTTCACTTGTCGTGGTCTTCGCTGACATTCAGGGCTGTGTTGTGGTCATCTCCGGGTGCAGGTCCATCATCTGGTCTGGATACGGACTGCATCCGGCTGACTATGATAACCTTAGGACAAGTGTGAGACATTGAAATAAGTAACAAGTATCGGTGTTGGCTTTTTCTCACAGCACCTGTAATCACACAAACACATTTTCATACAAATTTCATGACATCTCATAGCAAAGATTACTGTTAAATGTAGGATGAAAAAGTAGGTTTGTAAATATTGATATGAATCTTTTGACACTGCACAGTTATTAAACGTTAAAAGCTGAAGTGTGGCTCATTGTCAGTATTTGACAAACTAGTTGGTTAAATCAAGTTTAAAACTATTTAATCTTACTTTTAAAGATAAAGTAGAATATCGAAGGATGATGTAGAATCAAAAACCAGACAGGAGCACTTGAATGAGCTGTAAAGCTGTAACAACACACACGCACACATACACACACACACACACAGTATCTTAGTATGGGTGTATTCATACCAGAATGTTTTTTTTTTTTGGTGCGGTTCGCTTTCACACTGCCCTTTTTGCAAGTGAGCCAGAAATTGTAAACAAAACCACACGTGTGCTACGGTCATCCATTCATTGGACAGAAATTCTCAAGCAGGGAAAACAGGAAGTGCAAAAACAGGCTAATCATGGAGATCTTTCGTAGTGCAATTTTTATTCTTTTACTGATTTGGTGTTATGAAATACTAACGCAATATGAAGAAACTTATGAGCGTCAAATGAGACAATGTCATACGATATAATTATGACTTGCCTAAAATAAAATCTATAGATATAAAATACTTAAAGCATATCAAAATTTTAGTTTAAACATTTAACCTAGATAAATGTGCGCTGTTAGGTGCATATCCAATCGTTTGTGCGGAGAGTTGAAGCTGAAGCGTGCTTCAGGACATCAGTGGAAACAAATTAAATATTATTGCTCATAAAGGTAAGAATAATACATCGTTCGGAACTGTAAAGGATCTATTTTTATTTGTGTGCACTCACAATATCAAGAAAACGTACTGCTTTTCTAAAATAAAGAAAACTAATAGGATGCGCTTGCATCCCAGTCTTGAACAGGAGCGCTTCACAAAAATGAACCGTAACTCAGTGAATATTTTTCTTACAGGCATGATGAATATATCTATAGAAGCTTTGAATTACTGCAAAACGAAATAATTAATATCTAAAACAAAAACTCTTTCATTATAATCCGTAAAGATGCATTTCTTTCTAAAGAAGCGTCCAATGAGGAGATGGCGAGTCAGGATTTCTTCATCTTTCATGAACTTCATCTTTGTGACACTGACTCAGAAAACACTAGTTTATTAATAAATAATTCAAATATCTCCTTATTATTTTCTCCAGACACATTCATTGTAACTTTTGCTGGGGCTTTGCAGCAAGCTTTAGCCTATTTAGTGCACTCATGTCACGTTGCTGTGGGCGCTATGGTCACGAAAACTCATAATTTGCACGCGTTTTTAAGCATTGCGGTTTAAAATCAAGTGATTTAAACGATTGAAATGCAAACAATAGCTATATGCACGAGCTGTGTGTTTCTGAGCGTGCTTTCTGCAATTGGGTCGGATCGAGGCCGGTTCATATTCACACCTTAAACGGACCGTACCAGAGTTCGTTTGGAACCGAACCGAGACCACCTCTTCAGCTGGGTCTCGGTTCGGTTGTTTGGTGCGCACCAGAGTGCGATTGCTGTATTCACACATGCCCAAAATATCCGCACCAAATGGGGAAACGAACCAGAGTTCGTTTTAATCGAACCAAACAAGACAGGTGTGAATACACCCTATGTTTCAATTTCATATAAGTTATCTGAAACAACATTACAAGAGATGGGGAATATGTTTGTGAACAAAAATAGACACAAACTAGTATACCACAACCAAATGTTACTGTTAAATGTAGGATGTAAAAATAGGTTTGTAAACATTTAACCTTAAATATAGAGAATGGGAATTATGTCACGCCGCGTTGGATTCTGCCATGTTTTAGGACACTCTCTGGAGCACACAGTGTAAACAAACACTAATCACCACAGAAAAAGCTGACCGTTTTACATTAATATTTTTTTAAAAACATCTTACACGCGCTTAGAATAAAGCAGACTAATATGCAAATCACGTTCAATTAAAAGAAATCGCTCTAAGTCATTAAACAAATGGACAAACGAGTTACGAGTAAAATTTACGATGTTATGTCAGCCATCAAAGAGGTAAAGGAAATCATGAAAGAGGCAGAGGAGCGCATTTCTGGAGTGAAAGATGAAATCGTTCAACTTAGTGCTCGTGCAAACTGTCTTGAATCACAAGTTAAAAAACTGACAGAAAAGGCTGATGACATGGAAAACAGCAACAGACGGAACATCCTGAGGTTGGTGGGTTTGCCGGAAAAAGAAGAAGGAAGCGATGCGTGTGCGTTTTTAGAGGCCTGGATCCCAAAAATATTGGAAATGGATTCGAGCACATCGTTAGTTTTGGAGTGCGCACATAGAGTGGGCCCACAACGAAACAAGGATGTTCGGAACACAAGACGGGATGCCAGTGCTCCACCAAGAACACTAATAATGAAGTTCCTAAACTTCAAACAAAAAGAACAGGTGCTTAGAGTGGCCAGGTCCAAGGGGGTGATTTCATACAAGGAACACACTCTTCGCTTTCATCTAGATGTTTCGGTTGAAGTTCCCAGGAAACAAAGAGCTTAAGATGGAGTGAGACAGAAGCTGCGAGAGAGAGGAATCGGTAAACACAGGGTCATATACCCCGCTCGTCTACTTCTTACTCACCAGGAGAAATCAAGGGTGTTTGACACACCAGCGGCGGTCGAAAGCTTCATTGAAGAATTAGACACAGAATAAAGGTGGGCTCAATCCAGCTGGACTATTAAAAACCTGAATGTAGGTTTATAATAACCCCAGTCATACACCATAAACCAGTGGTTTTCAAACTTGTTCCTGGGGACCCACAGCTCTGCACATTTTGCATGTCTCCCTAATTTACACACCTGATTCAGATCATCAGCTCATTAAGAAAGAGCTCCATGAACTCAAATGAGTGTGTCAGATAAGGGAGAGATGCAAAATGTGCAGAGCAGTGGGTCCCAAGGAACAGGACTGAAAACCACTGCCATAAACTATCCCTTTTGTTGTGGGGACTCGATAGTGAATCGAGACCAATTTGTAAAATAATATGTTATGTAATATGTTCAGGTATTATTGATCTCTGGAAATGTGAAAAAGTGTGTTCATAGTTTAATATAATTTGTGAAAGTAATGTTACAAATAGGGTTGTGATGATAAATATAGACCCAGAAGTACCTGATAGTTCCTCACGGGTGTGTGGACCAATCAGCACTGTTACGTCCCAGGACGTATGTTTTTGTTGTTGTTGTTGTTGTTGTTGTTCTCTCGCACTCTCCCTCTTTCTCTTTCTTTGCCTGTCTACTTGCAAGTAGGAGGTAATGGCCGCCACCTGTCACCATTGATTGGCTGTTCACACTGATTGGAGGATGAGAAGGAGCTGTGGAGATTTAAGCAGCATTTCCACCACAGAACAGGGTGGTTGTGTGTGGAGGCTTTGTTGTGAGGTTTCTCTTCCCTTGCTTTCCAAGGGTTACTTTGTTGTTAATATGTTTTGTTGAGTGGATTCTCTTAGTGACTTTGAGTTATCCACCTCCTGTTGTAACTTCCATCTTTACAACCAGAAAACCTGTTATTGTAAGTTATTATTTGTTTGTACTTTTTCTTACTGGATCTTTAACTTAAGTTTGCGTTGTTAATTTGGGATGGGGTTAAGTAGAGAGGGGGTGGCATTTTCTTTCTGGACTTGTTTTCTCCTGTTTATGTTAGTAAGGGAGTTAGGGCATTTTGATGTATTTCTTTTTCCTTTTCTTTTGGTAGGTTAGTCAGTTTTTATTAAGTAGAAGTATTATGTTTGTTGTTTTGGCCTGAGCTCCCTCTCGAAGTCATTAAAAACCCTCCTGCACATGTACAATAAAAGTTAAACTTTTCTTCAGTTACGTTGTGAAGTGGGGTTTTCTTCTTATAATTTACTCTTTAGTTTGATTACTGTTCCTCACTGCTGACACACACACAACACCATTTTTATTGTTACGTGACCTACCCTCCCCTAGACTTGATACAGGAACGTAACAGAATTTGGGGGCTCGTCTTTCAGTTTTCATTAGCTACCTCTGATGGGTTGTAAACTGCTCTGTTGATGGACATTTGGAACTGGAAAGGGGTAATTGCTCTCTTTCTCTCATTTGCTTGGCTGTTTTTGCTCTTTTTTGATGTGGGAGGAGAAGTTGATATTGGGAATATGGAATTTGATTTAATCTCATTTACACTACTTCCCACTTTGGAAGTGTATAACCGTTGTCATAAAGATTTAGTTTCTATAGCAGACTTCTTTAACGGAGAACGTATATTCTTCATATACGGAGTGTAAGGGGTGGGGGGGGGTCAACATACACTTCTGCAATATATTAATAGCCTAAAAAAGAAGGGAAAAAGGAAAAAAAAGATTTTAAATTGCATGTTGTTGTTTTTTATTATTTAGTACTATCCTGAATAAGCTTTTTCACATAACAGGTGTTTACATATAGTCCATATACACTCACTGGCAACTTTATTAGGTACACCTTGCTAGTACCGGGTTGGACCCACTTTTGCCTTCATAACTGCCTCAATTCTTCGTGGCATAGATTCAACAAGGTGTTGGAAACATTCCTCAGCGATTTTGGTCCATATTGACATGATAGCATCACGCAGTTGCTGCAGATTTGTTGGCTGCACATCCATGATGCGAATCTCCCGTTCCACCACATCCCAAAGGTGCTCTATTGGATTGAGATCTGGTGACTGTGGAGGCCATTTAAGTAAAGTGAACACATTGTCATGTTCAAGAAACCAGTCTGAGATGATTTGAGCTTTGTGACATGGTGCATTATCCTGCTGGAAGTAGCCATCAGGAGATGGGTACACCGTAGTCATAAAGGGATGGACATGGTCAGCAACAATACTCAGGTAGGCTGTAGCGTTTAAACGATGCTCAATTGGTACTAAGGGGCCCAAATTGTGCCAAGAAAATATCCCCCACACCATTACACCACCACCACCAGCCTGAACCTTTGAGACAAGGCAGGATGGATCCATGCTTTCATGTTCTTTACGCCAAATTCTGACCCTACCATCTGAATGTCGCAGCAGAAATCGAGACTCATCAGACCAGGCAACATTTTTCCAATCTTCTATTGTCCAATAGACACTCTGAAGTGGTTTGACAATATTATTGAATTTGGGTTTCACAGCATTTATAGAACATTGATTATGCTTCTTTTGTCTTTTCGCACTTGTATACCCTTATTACTTGATGATAGAAAATGCAAGGTTGACCGAATCATGTTATGTGGACGCTCCTGTTAGTGTTGGTCGAGGGAGAGGTCTTTTAGTGACCCCAATTCCCTTCCCAGACATTCTAGCCCTAGCTCTACTATGTGTAGTGTAAACAACGGTATGGGCATAGAAGCAAATGCAGTTCCAGCTCTAAATGCTAATGTGAACCCTATTCATGCATCAGACACTATTACACTCGATGAGTGGGTGGAGCTCATGAAAAACTTAATAAGGAAGGGGTTTCTGCCTACTGAAGAGCAAGGTGAAGAGGTTTTAATCCACCTGAGAGGCAAAGCCAAAGATGTTGTTAAAGTGGGGATGCTGTCAAGCGGTTTAGATATAAAAACAAATCCTGATGCAATCTACACCCTATTACGGAAACAATTCAACTACCAACAGTATTCTCCTATTCCATTGCAAGATTTCTACACTACTCTTCCAGTGTTCATCAGGAATTGTCCAGACTCAGATCTAGCACTGACATTTTGCTCGAAAACCATTGACAAATGGACAGCTTATGAAGTGCAAGAAATCCTGAATGAGTATCATTCAGAAAAAAATCTCAGAGCCACAGGAAAAGGACATAGACCAAGTGAATGTGAAAATAAATTTTCTGTGAATGAGATGCATGCAAGTCCAAGCACGTGCCCAGTGACAGTTGAACAGGATTCACTTCAGTCAAAACAGTCTGAGAATATGGCTCTGGAAAAGGTGATCGATATGCTGGAGAGAGTTCTGATGAATAATAGTGGTAATGCACAAGCAACTAAGGAGAACAGAAAAAGAAGTAACTTGCCCAGAATTCCAGGCTTGAATGATGCACCATGCTTGGTGTGCAAGGATACCTCACATTCTGCTTTTATTCACTGCAAAAATCATAGGCTCTGTTTCCAGTGTTTTTTTGCCTGACCATCCAAGAAACCGCTGTCCAAAGGAAGGGTGCTTCCTCAATCAACCAGCAATCAAACTAAGTGATCTACGTGTGAGGGAGGATCACGTAGATATTGAGTGAATCTCCCATATCCAGTTTTGATGATTTAATGGATTGAGTCGTGTCAAATGTTCAGTGATGTATCGTCAGACAAAACAGTCATCTTTCAGGGCGTACAAAGAGTCCCAAAAGCTGATAGCTTGTTTTACACGTCTGTTTCAGTTGAGAAGGATCTCATCCTTAAAGCTTTAATCGATAGTGGATCAATGGCATGTACTATCAGCAAGTCTGCTGAAGAAAGTTTGCTGAAAAGTAACCCAGATATGACAAGTCAGTCAGCACAAGATATTGTCATTGTTGGTTGTGGTGGCCATCAAGTTACCCCTACTGCAGTCTATGATCTTAAAGCTACAGTGTACGGCTGCTCCATGATAATTCCTCCTTTGGTTGTGCCTGGGCAGATTGAAGAGCTGATTTTGGGCACAAATGTCATAAAGAGAATTCTGATGCAATTGAGAGAAACCAACGGTTACTGGAAGCTCATGGCTAAGTCAAGTAACAATGAGAGTGATGAATGCTCTTTATTTTTATCTCTTTTCTCTAACACAGAAAGATGGAGAGGTGAATCCATACCTGAGAAAGTCGGTACCGTAAAATTACAAAGGACTGTGACGTTAGAGCCACAAACTGAACATCTGGTTTGGGGTAAGCTACCACAGTCTTCTGTCTTGTCAGTAGGCAGCACAGTTATTGTGGAACCAACAGAGTCCAGAGCGAGACCAAGGCAAATATTGGTTGGAAGGGTCATACTGTAACACCACCATGGGGAGATGGTTCTAGCCCCCTGAAAGTCATTAACCCCACTAATCACAGAGTTGTGTTGAAGAGGAATGCAAAAATAGCCGACGTGTCACCTTGTATTGCTGTTCAAGATTTACCGCTTCCAAAACAGATTCAGTCAAATCTGAGGAACCCTTACCTCTTAGATCCAGTGATGAGATGAAGCAGGACTTGAACCTTGACGATCTTGATTTGGAGTCGTGTGAAGTGTCATCCCACTGGAAAGACAAGTTGTTACACATTATTGAGAAGTATGAGTCAGTTTTCTCAAGAGACAAAATGGACTGTGGAGAGGCTAAAGGCTTTGTCCATCGGATTAACCGGAAGCAGCAGGAAGCAGCAGGAAGTCAGGAAGCAGCAGGCAGAGAAGTGAGAATCATGTGATCTCCGTGTCGGAGGACGAGGTTCGGAGAGCACTAAAGAGAGTGAACATCAGGAAAGCGGCTGGACCTGACGGAATTACCGGCCGTGTTCTGAGTTCATGCGCTGATCAGCTTGCTGGTTCGTTCACTTCTATCTTCAACGAGTCCCTTGCTACCTCTGTAGTTCCCACCTCTAAAAAATCCATCATCATCCCTGTGCCTAAGAACAATAAACCCTCTTGCCTGAATGACTATCGACCAGTGGCCCTCACATCTATAGTCATGAAGGTTTTTGAGAGACTTGTTAAGAGCCACATTAGCTCATCCATCCCTGTTACTTTGGACCCTCTCCAGTTTGCATATCACTCCAATAGATCAACTGATGATGCCATCTCTCACATACTTCACTCCTCCCTCACACACATTGACAGCAGCAATGGTAACTATGCAAGGCTGCTATTTATAGACTATAGCTCAGCCTTCAACACCATAGTCCCCATCAAGCTGACTAATAAACTCACAGGCCTCGGCCTAAACACTTCACTCTGCGACTGGATTCAAGACTCACTCACCGGCAGACCTCAAGTGGTGAAGGTAGGCCAGTACACCTCAAACTCCATCACCCTGAACGTAGGAGCCCCGCAGGGCTGTGTTCTGAGTCCCCTGCTCTACTCTCTCTACACACACGACTGCGTGTCCTCTCACAGCTCCACATCTATTATCAAATTTGCTGATGATACTGTGGTTCTGGGCCTCATTTCCAACAATGATGAGACCGCATACTTGGATGAGGTGGAGAGACTTACATCATGGTGCCAGGACAACTGTCTCTCTCTGAATGTGAGCAAAACTAAAGAGCTGATTGTAGACTTCAGAAAGAAACACCTGCTGCCCTACACTCCTCTTATGATCAGTGGGACCCCTGTGGAGAGTGTAAGCAGCTTCAAGTACCTCAGTGTAAACATCTCGGAGGACCTGACTTGGACTACACACATACAAACACAGGTTAAGAAAGCCAGGCAAAGACTGTACCATCAGCGACAGCTGAGGAAATTCAGGGTCTCACCATCAATCCTGAAAATTTTCTATGCAGGGACCATAGAAAGTGTATTGACTCCGTGTATCTCAGTGTGGTATGGAAACAGCTCCAGACAAGATTGCAAGGCCTTGCAGAGAGTTGTTCGCTTAGCTGAGCGTATCTCTGGGTCTGCTCTCCCCTCTCTGCAGGACATCTACATCAAACGCTGCAGAAGCAGAGCTGTCAAAATCACCAAGGACTCAAATCACCCTGGAAACTGTCTATTCACTCTGCTGCCATCTGGTAAGCGCTTCCGCTGCCTGATGGCAAAAACTGAGAGACTCAGGAGGAGCTTCTTCCCCACGGCCATCAGGCTCCTGAATTCAAACTGAACTGAACTCAGCCTCTTAACATCATGATGACTTCACTTACTAATCACTCACAATCAGTAATATACTCACACTCATTATCATCTACCTCATACTGACAGTGTCATCTGCACACAATACTGTCATTTGCACACAACACTTTCTGTATCTTGATATCTTATCATATTTTATATTTATTATTTTTGTGATTGCTGCTCATGTCTATGGAAGCAAATAAGAGACATAGCTATTTGAAATTTAACAGCCACTGAATACTTAGTTTTGAAATATTTTATTTTGAAAAACATTTATCTGAATTTATTTGCTCTGAATTCACCCCTTTGAAATTATTTTACTTTGGAAACCATGTATCTGAATTTATTTGTTTCGAATTTACCTCTCAAAACCTCAAAAAATTTGATTGCTCAAATTCAGATCTCAAATTTCAAGTTAATATTTTTCAAAGAAAACATCAGTCTAATTCGACTGCTCAAATTCAGATCGAAAAATTCAAGTTAAATATTCACATGGTAACATCCGGGCTACCCAGGATAGGAAAAACAGTTGAGCGCCGAGCACGACGATCATGTGCGCAAGGTATACAGTAGGTGGCGGTAATACTCCTAAGGAGTGAACGGCCATGAAACGGAAAGAAGAAGAAGAAGAAGAAGAAGAAGAAGAAGAAGAGCACGACGACCTGTCTGTCATGATCCAAGAAGTAAAGATGTAAAGAACCTGTAAAGATGACTTCCAGGGAAAACGAAGGCGCCCCGGTAAGTTTGCTGTTTATGTACAATCGGACTCAGGGCTCGACAGAACAGAAGTATGTTGTTGCTAATTATGTTTGGAACACATATGCTATATAGCTATGGTTTGTGTGACTCGTCTCCCTATGTAAGTTAGGTAAGTTAAGTCAGCTAAACAACACGTTATAGCTAGCAAGATAACTTTAGAGCTCAACGGTGGCCGCCCACTTTTTGGCTGAAAGCTACATTAACGTTTATAAAAAGGTTTAAGCCTGGAACCAAGCCAACAGCTCCAAGATGAATCTTGACAATAAAACATTTGATTTGGCGCCACATATATATATTTTTTTTAAACGGCAAAAAAAAGATTTCAATGGTAGAAGCTCACAGACAGACTGGGAGCCACAGACTGGGAGCCATCAATGTAGATGGATACGGTTAAAAGAGTCAACACATAAAGTATAACATAACGTTACAGCGGGGTATTTGTGTGATATAAACAGCTGTTTATGCAGATTACCTATACTGGCCATACCTGTAGGCTGGTCAATGATATCCCACATAAAACGCTTTTCAGAGTAGGATAAAGTTACATCAAGCCAGACTTGGAGTGAATATTAGCTTTAGGGAATCAGTTGGATAAGTCATGGTAATGAATAAGCTAAAGTTGGGGATTCATCTGTTGTGCCAAGCTAAGGAACATGTTACCTGTTTCTGATGCAGAAAAGCTAGTTCATGCATTCATGACCTCTAGACTGGACTATTGTAATGCACTGCTAGGTGGTTGTCCTGCATCTTCAATAAACAAGCTACAGGTAGTCCAAAATGCAGCGGCTAGAGTCCTTACCAGGTCAAGAAAATATGATCATATTACCCCAATTTTACAGTCTCTGCACTGGCTACCTATTAAGTACCGTATCAGTTACAAAATATTATTACTTACCTATAAGGCCCTAAATGGTTTAGCTCCTGCGTACCTAACGAGTCTTCTATCTCGCTACAATCCATCACGCTCCCTAAGGTTGCAAAACTCTGGACTCCTGGTAGTACTTAGAATAGCAAAGTCCACTAAAGGAGGTAGAGCTTTTTCATATTTGGCTTCCAAACTCTGGAATAGCCTTCCTGATAACGTTCGAGGTTCAGACACACTCTCTCTGTTTAAATCTAGATTAAAGACACATCTCTTTAGCCAAGCATTCACATAATGCTTTCATATAATGCATCTCATAATCTTGTACTGCAGTTATATCTGATCAAAACGCACATTATTATTCTTTAGCCTGGGTTGAACAAATAATTTTTGCTTGAATGGAACAACAGCTACGCTAATTATGTCTCTTTGTTTCTCTGTGAATTACACAAGCTTCAGTCTGGATCCAGCCCTTAAATGATCTGAGATGACCAAACACCTGAGAAGAGATGATGCCGACCCCTCGGAGGACCTCAGAGGATGCCAACCTCTGATCCCCCAACAACATGCAGAATGAACAAATTTTGCCATAAGTTAATATATTAAGTTTCTACAATGTATAAATATATTGTAGAAACTTAATTTCCTGTAAAGCGCTTTGCAACGATTGTATCGTAAAAAGCGCTATAGAAATAAACTTGAATTGAATTGAATTGTGTGTGAGTTTTCAGTGATTTACTACGAGCCTACTACTAAGTTACTAATACACTCTTATCATAGTTCTAAGTTAATAACCATTGTTTTTAGGGCTGGGCTATATATCGAACGCGATATGCACGCGCATCTTTTCGGTAAAGCCGGTTCCTTGATTAGCGGTAAATAACTTGTCAGTGAGCTACGGCTCCGTGTATTAAATGCCGCTCCATTTGAAAACAGGTGATGGAAATTTACCGCTAATAAATTTATTTTATTATAAATTTATAATAATAACAGATTTGATGTGTTGCATGACTAGCCGTTCAAAGCACTTCATGAGAATAGGAGATGTGATATTGTTGCTCAAACAGTACCATCCAATGGACAATAAATACAACATAACATCACAGATGTCATAAAATATTAAAACATTTACATTATTTTTATTATCATTTTATATCTATTTATTGTATCACATATACACTGCTGTTCAAAAGTTTGGGATCAGTAAGATGTTTTATGTTTTTTAAAGAAGTTTCTTCGGCTCATCAAGGCTGTATCTATTTGATCAAAAAATACAGAAAAAAAAACTGTAATTTTGTGAAATATTATTGCAATTTAAAATAACAGTTTTCTATTCAATATATTTTAAACTGTAATTTATTTCTGTGATCAAAGCTGAATTTTCAGCATCATTACTCCAGTCTTCAGTGTCACATCTTCAGGAATTATTCTAATATGCTGATTTATAATTAATGTTGGAAACAGTTGTGCTGTTTAATATTTTTTGGGACCTGTGATACTTTTTTCAGGATTCTTTGATAAATAAAAAAGTTAAAAAGAACAGTGTTTAATCAAAATAGAAATGTTGTATTACAATAAAAGTCAGTAATTTTTGTTGTTTGTTTTTTTGTTTAAGAAATTAATACTTTTATTCAGGAGGGATGGGTTAAATGGATAAAAAGTGATAGTAAAGACTTATATTGTAAGAAAAGATTTCTATTTCGAACAAATGCTGCTCTTTTTAACTTTGTATTCATCAAAGAATCAATGGAAAAAGTAGCACATGTTCCAAAAAACAATATGAAGCAGCACAACAGTTTCAACACTGATAATAAATCAGCATATTAGAATGATTTCTGAAGGATCATGTGACACTGAAGACTGGAGTAATGATGCTGAAAATACAGCGCTGTGTCACAGAAATAATTCTCTTTTAAAGTATATTAAAATAGGAAACCAATGTTAAAAAATGTAATAATATTTCACAATATTACTTTTTTTCTGTAATTTTGATCGAATAAATACAGCCTTGATGAGCAGAAGAGACTCCCTTAAAAACATTAAAAATCTTACTGATCCCATCTTGTGATTCAATGCTCGATTTAAAACTCTCAAAGGACGCAAAAGAGCAGAGTCGATGGCTGCTTTCACCTGTTCTGCAATGGTAGATGATAGCTCGGAGATCAGAGTAACCCCAATGATCCAATCATTGCTCTTTTGTTGGTTTTGATTGCTTCTATTGTCCTCATTTGTAAGTTGCTTTGGATAAAAGCATCTGCTAAATGACTAAATGTAAATGTACTTAACATAATTACAATGTCGCTAATAAAATCTTTGTAAGTTACTGATTATATTGCTTTCATTTCCACAGTTATTCAAACATCGACTCATTTATATAGAGAAAGTGAGCAATGAACACTATCACTAGCGCTAGTTTAAGCCCTCTAAAAAAAATCAATGAAGCTATCTACACTGTGAAATTAATATCTTAATATGCATATCTACACTTGGTTTATGATGAGAGAATTCACAAGTTTCAGTCAGAATTCAGTCAGAGAGCGCAAACTTCTGCGTTTCAGTATGACTAATCTGAACGCCTCCGATTGGCCATTGCATTCATAAGATCAACAGAATCGTGTGTAATTGGTTATAATGTGCAATGCTGTAAAAACGCATAAAAATAAATATAATGCAACATTAACAGATTTTAATTTAATATTGCAATGGATACTTTTTTTTCTTTTCACTTTATTCACAACAGCTGTAATGGATTTAATTTAATTGTTTCAAGCCCCAGTTAAATTGCCCCCAGGATAATTCTTGTCCAGCTCTACACAAGCTCATGCTCTGCCTATGTTCAGATGTCAGATGTTGTGTTTTTTTTCAGAAGACAATTCCAAGCACTCCTGTGGGAGTCCACACTCCAAGTAGAACTTAAAAGTTTGCAGCCCTGAAATGCGTTAATTCCCATACTGTTTGCTGTTTTTAAAAATAAATAAGAGACAAGAAAAAGCTTTCCTGTAGCTCAAATGGTAGAGCATGGCGCTAGCAATGCCAAGATCATGGGTTGGATTCGCAGGGAAAGCAAGAGCTGATAAAATGTAAAGCTGTAACTTGAATGCAATGTAAGTTGCTTTGGATAAAAGCGTCTGCTAAATGCATAAATGTAAATGTAAAAAAATGAAAATAGGTATATGAACAAAATTCTTATAGCCATTTAAAAAATCGTATAGCCATTTAACATGAGTGGCCACCACTGCATTTTAATTATGATCCAAAGAAAGACTGAGCACATTTTGATTTGAACTAAATTGTATAAATTCAAAATTTAAAGCAAAAACAAAATGGTCTTATTTTCACTTTGTGAAATTATGCTACATTAATTGTCAACTGTCATTGTCATTAATTACATATATTGTATATGTTATTTTTCTTCTTCTTAATCTTCCGAAGTCTACGGCAGCCCATAAAACTGCTAATAGGAAAGTTATGAAATTTGGCACAGAGATAGAGGACATTTTCATCATTAATCACAGCATATTTGGAGTCTCTAACTCAAACTCTTTAGCACCACCAATAGGCCAAATCTGCACTAATGAATGCTAATAAATTTTAAAAGTATAATGTCTAGAAGCAAAAGTTGAATGCATACCAAACTTTAAATTACAGCAGGTCAACATTTTTCTCCATTTTGAATTTTGAAAAAAATCTACTTTTTCGAACTCATTCTAAATAGTTTGTCCGATTTTCACACAAACTGGTTCAGATCATCTTCAGATAATCCTGGCAAAAAGTTAGCAAAATATTTTCGACAGACCAAACTGTTCTCGTAAAGTGTGTTAACGAATTTGATACAGTTTGCGCAAAAATGGACATAAGCCTATATCTCTGCAATGATTTAGCAGATTCTGTCCAAACATTGCACTTTTTTACTTAATTGATACTTTTTTTCTTTTGGGACAATGAGAAATAAATATTTGCCATTACAATTTAAAATATTTAATCGTACTAACAATGTTTGGTAAACCAATTTTTTTACATAGGCTTAACATAAAAATTCTGATTGAGCCAATATTAACAGATTGTTGATAAAATTCAGTTCACAGAAATTCAGTCAGGCCAATTACAAAAAAAATTGATGGAACCAGTCACTAAATATTTTTAATTTTGGGGAGGTCAGAAATTATTTACAGTAAATGAATTTATTTTTGTAATATCTTTTGTTTGAACTGAAGTTCTTCTCTCTCTCTCAGTCTTCTTTCTCTCTCTCGTTTAAGTTTCTCATAATATTCATCCCATGTTTCTTTTTCTATTTTTCTCCTTCTCTCCTCTTCTTCATCTCTTCTTTGTCTTTCCTGTTGTTTCTGTTTCTCCCATTCCTCTCGTTCTCTTTGTATCTCTATTTTATATCGTTCTTCTCTCTCCCTATATTCTTCTTCTCTTCTCTTTCTCTCTTGATCACGCATCTGTCTTTCTTCCTCGATCATCATCTTCATTCTCTCTCTCTCTTGTTTAAGTTTCTGATTATATTCATCCCACATCACCTGTTCTTTCTTCATCCTTCTCTCCTCTTCTTCTTCTCTTACTTGTCGTTCCTGTTGTTTCTGTTTCTCCCATTCCTCTTGTTCTCTCTTCAGCTCCTCTCGTATCTTTCTCTCTTGTTCCTCTGTGTCTTTAATGTCTTTTTTATATTGTTCTTCTCTTTCAATAGATTCCTCTTCTATTCTCTTTCTCTCTTTTTCGCGATTCTGTCTTTCTTCTTCCATCATCATCTTCATACTGTCTCTCTCTTCTTCATGTTTGAACTGAAGTTCTTCTCTCTCTCTCAGTCTTCTTTCTCTCTCTCGTTTAAGTTTCTCATAATATTCATCCCATGTTTCCTGCTCTATTTTTCTCCTTCTCTCTTCTTCATCTCTTCTTCGTCTTGCTTCTTGTTTCTGTTTCTCCCATTCCTCTCGTTCTCTTTGTATCTCTGTCTTATATTCTTCTTCTCTCTCCCTAAATTCCTCTTCTCTTCTCTTTCTTTCTTTATCACAATTATGTCGTTCTTCCTCCATCATCATCTTCATTCTCTCTCTCTCTTGTTTAAGTCTCTTATTATATTCATCCCAAATTGCTTGTTCTTTCCTTCTCCATTTCTCCTCTTCTTCTTCTCTTCTTTGTCTTTCCTGTTGTTTCTGTTTCTCCCATTCCTCTCGTTCTCTCTTCAGCTCCTCTTGTATCTTTCTCTCTTGTTCCTCTGTGTCTTTAATGTCTATTTTATATTGTTCTTCTTTCTCTCTAAACACTTCTTCTCTTCTCTTTCTCTCTTTGACATGATGCTGTCTTTCTTCCTCCATCTTTATCTTCATTCTCTCTTTCTCTTCTTTATGTTTGTTCATCAGTTCTTCTCTTTCTCTGTTCAGTTGCTCCACTTTCTCCGTCAGTATCTTCATCTGTTGTTCTTGTATTTCTCTCTCCATCTCTCTGAACATCTTACATGAGTAGTAACTCCCTCCGTTCTCTTTCACCATGTTGTCTATCTTCTGCAGTAGATCAGTCACCTGTGTTCGGTCTCCCGTCTCTTTATTATTGAACACATGGAATCTGTTTCCACAAGCTTCAATCAGGATTTTAAGGGCAGATTCTGTTTTTTCCAGACATTGTTCAATAGTTTTGTTCTGCAGATCATCTCCTCTGGTGAAGAGCACTATGGTGTACATTAAAGAGTTTTCACCAAATGTCTCTTGGATGATCTTCACAGCTGTTGCCTCTTCTTTAGTGAATCGTTGTCCTAGATTGAGCACAAAGATGAACACATGTGGTCCAGGCAGGATCATGGAGATGCTGTTACTGATTTCTCTCTGGATTTCTTCATTACTGAGTTCAGTATCAAACAGTCCTGGTGTGTCGATCACAGTAATGTGTCTGCCATTGACTTCAGCTGTCTCTTTCTGACACACTGCAGTAACAGACTCTTGAGATGTTTCTGCTGTAAATGCTTCTCTTGCTAAGATGGTGTTTCCAGTTGAACTCTTCCCAACTCCAGTTTTTCCCAGCAGCACAATCCTCAGTTCATCTTCTCTGTCTCTTGAATCTAAACATAAAAAAAAAAAAAAAAAAAAAATATATTGAATTTCAAGTGAAGACTGTCAATAATCCAGGTCATCAGAGACTATTGTGTATAATTTATACTAAAGCATCATGACTGATCATTTTATTTCTTCTGTACTAATAACCAATGTTATTGTTTTGTCTTACAAATCTGTGAAGACATCTACAATCATGAAAAGTGTGTTTAATTAATGAAGATTTTCAAATAATTACATTGTGACTGAAACCACGTCTCTAATGAATGGATTCTCCTCTTCATTTCTTCAAATTTCAATAGTTTCTCCATCAACACAGACACTTGTGTGTTCAGGTCAATGAACTGATGTCGTCCTCCTAAACTCTCAATGACAGACTGTGTTTCTTCATTTAGTTCTTCTGTCTGATGCTCTGGATTCTGCTTTATGAGGATCATGATGTGTTTGTTGATTCTTGAGCTGAAGATCCTCTGGATCTCCTCTATTTCTGCTCTGTCTTCATTATTAAGTGGAGCATCAGGAATGATGAAGATGAAAACATGAACTCCAGGATGACAGAGAGACACACAGCGGTGAGTCTGACGCATCACTTCCTCCTCTGAGAGCTGAGTGTTGAACAGAGCTGGAAGCTCCACCAGACTGATCAGACGTCCATCAAGCTCCACGTCTCTCCTCACACACTCTGAGCTGAGCTCTGATCTTCTCTCGCTCTGCTTCAGGATCAGGTTTGAGATGAAGGATTTTAATCCTCTGTTACTCCCACACACAACCAGATTCAGCTTCACACACTCTGGATCTGTGTCAAAGAATAAACTAGTTTAACTATGTAGTTTGAACTTAAAAAGTCATATTAATGTTGCATTCATATGTCAGAATTACTGCAATCTGGCTTCAAAAAGCATGTACATGCTATGATACTTGAAAAATCGGCTTTTGCTAAGTACTGACCATACAGGGTGCCTAAACTTTCTTTTGGCCCTTTTTGTTGTTGTTGTTGTTGTTATTTTTAAACTAAACTATGGAAATAAAAAAGTAATATTGCCTAAAATGTTAAAGAAATGTGTATCTTTAACTTTTGGGAGTCAGATTACATTTTACTTAGCTACAGTATTTACAGGAACAGATATTTTGGCATGGGGTGCCCAGACTTTTGCATGCTACTGTAAGTATTTCCATAGTAAACACTGTTTCTACTGTTTTGATTCAGTCGTCTAGCAAACTGAATTTTGAATCTTAGTGCAATGCAATGATATTGCTGGTATATACAGTAGCAAGTCATATACTGTATCAATGTGTATCAAATGGATGGAAAACAACAAATACCGCTTAAGTAATAGAGCTTTTCGGGTGCTCAGTGTGGGATGTTTGGGACTAACCAAATCAGTAACCTGACATGAATCCCACTGACCTTACACTTTACTATCTGAAGACTGAAGGTAAAAAGATGAATGCAGGAGCTAAAACTGGCAGTAAAGGTGCTGTCTAGATATTACAGACTTTAACCAGTCATTAACTGCAAACGATTCAACAATTTTACTCACCAAAAAAAGTTTTGTATATTTATATTATATAATGATTTTACCATCAAGCTCCAAAGTAAAGACACACACACACACACACACACACACACACACACACCCACACACACAGAACCCTAAAAGCATACTTTGTTTTTCTGTCAATGTCTTAGTACTCTATTCAAAAATATCTACATTTTTGTTAGAAGTGTTTTAACCAACAACAACAAAAAAATGGATCAGTTAAATGAAATTCTAGTTCAAGTCACGCAGTAGTACTCCTCATTTTTCTCCCTGTGTCTACAACACTGTAACTACAAAATAGTAGTTCCTGATCCTATTCTATGAGGTATTATCCTGATAAAAAGACTGTAACAAACCTTCTCCATCACTTGCTTTTGTTTTTGTGCTCACTTTGAGATCAGAAACCCTCTTCTCTTTGACGTCTCTTCTGACTGAAGTTTCGGATCTGCTCTGATCTCCAGCAATTGATGATCCACCACCTCTATCTTCATACACATCACAGATGAGAAATTCTTTGTGTTCTTTCTTGAGTATCTTCTCTGTCTTTCTGAACAACTCAAAGCGCCATCCTGTGTTTACTGTATCAAACTTCAGATGTCCTCCTCCACACTCCTTTATTAAACCATGAACATCAATATTCCTAGACATGAATAGGTATCCCCATGGTTCATCATCAGTAGTCAGCACTATAGTGTGTTTCATGGCCTGCTCACTGAAGAGGTTCAGCACATATTTCACTCTGTGTCTGTCGTTCTCAGTGAAGTCTTTATACTGCAGTATGAGTACGATCACATGAGGTCCTGGAGCAGATAGAGACACACACTCTTTCACTCTCTGTGTGATCTGATGATGTGTGAGATTCAGCTGGAGCAGGAGACTGTTGAAAACTGTGATCTTTCTCTCCTCCACCTCTCCACTGATTCTCTCACTGTGCTGCTGTGAATAAGATGCAGCTAATCTGTAAAATGCTTCTGTTCCCAGTATAGTGTTTCCAGCTCGTCTGTTTTCTGATCCATTCTTTCCTATCAGCACAATCCTCAGATCACTCACTGAAAAAGAGCACAGACACACAAACATAAACAACATGCAATAAAAAAGCACTGCACAATCATCAGTGAAGAATCTCATATTTAAAAAATCCTACAGCATTAGCATATTAACAGTTACAACACAATACAGCACATAAATGTTTGACAAATCTTAATATCACTGCCAGTGATTTAATTTACTTACTGTCAGGACGAACAAATGGTGGACTGTGTCTACCTGCTGCAAGAGAGAGAAGAAAAATCACACACACACACAGAGAGACCGAAAGAACAGATGGTTTATCCATTATAATTATTTAAAAACAAACACATATCTGCATTATAAAGCTGTGACTTCAAAATGTTTGCAATTCCCGAGTAGGCTACAGGGCAGCATTTCCCAAAAGCATTGTAAGCCTAAGTTGATTGTAGCTCCATTAGTGACTATAGGGTCTATAATGTACGATGCTTTTGGGAAACAGAACAGTGTGCTGATGATACCAGATCAAAACTAATTTGATTGGTGAAATTATGATTTTCCTCATCCTCAAGACATAGCTACTGTACGTATACTGCAATGATCTATAGCCTACATAACAATATTAATAAACAGGCTTGCCACAAATCAACAAAAATAAATGTAAAGAATCGCAGATTAATAAAAGAAACCTCAAGTTAAGTTTCTTCCTGGTATTCAATGACAAGATTAAACACATGTAAGAGCCCAGTAAAATATCATTCAATAAACTAAACGAAGTAAACAACTGTCTACTGTTTGCTAATATTTCATTAATACTTTATAAATCGTTGAAGAAACGTGGCTGCATATTTATATCCAATTTAATTCTTACCTGACGCCATTTTCAAAGCATCGAAATCGAAAGAAAAACACTGATAGAGAGCTGACCTGCGCCCCGCCTGCAGAGACGGGAAAAAATGATTTTATATTTATTGAAATTAAACTTTCTGCGTCCATTTATTTTCCTTCTTTAAAACAGAAATAAAATATGGACGATTCGGTTTCTTCTTTTATTGTCCTGAAAAATAGAGTAAGTAGATACAAACTCATAGAATTTATTTATTTATTTATTTAATATAAAGGAAGTAGCATCTCCTGGCCATTCATTTAGATGAGGCAGATTCTGAGTCGTAACTGCAGACGCGCTTCTAGAAGAGCTTTTCGTGAATCAGCCAGAAGGTGGCGCTCTAATGTCGAATAATAGGCTCTAAGTACACGCACAGAACGATATCTTATTGTATTCTGTCATGTCTATAGTCAGTGGAGAAGGATTTAAGACATTTTTTCAATTGTATTTTGTTCTTTATACGTGTACATATGACAATTATTGACTTGAACTTGACGCTTGATGAAACTGGGTAAAAATAAACATGTAACAAATACATTTTCTATTTAATTTAATAGTTTGTACAAAATTGCATTACATTACATATATATATATATATATATTATATATATATATATATATATATATATATATATATATATATATATATTCTTCTTTATATATATATATATATATAGGGAGAGAGAGAGTGTGTGAGAGAGAGAGAGATTTTAATTTAAAATTTTTACATAGTATACTAACTATGAAAGAGTACAAAGAAAACCAAACAATACAACCATAACAGTCCCAACAAAACAATACAAAACAAAGCAAAAAACAACAAGTGGGGGACGTCTAACATAAGCAAAGCGTAATCATAAAATTAAACTGACCGGGGGGTTAAGAGCCGGGGGGTGAAATCTTTTGAACAGGATGAAGATTTCCAACTTTTTTCTTTTGTTGAAATATATATATTTTTCCATTTATTACTGCCCTTCGGAAGCAACAGAAGATACTTGCATGTTTCCCGGAAGACAAATTAAGTACAATTTACCTTGATCTTCAAATTCAAAAAGTTTTCACGCCCCGGCTCTTAATGCATCGTGTTTCCTTCTGGAGCATCAGTGAATGTTTGAACCTTTTTTAATAGTTGTGTTTGAGTCCATCAATTGTCCTCAGTGTGAAAAGATGGATCTCAAAATCATACAGTCACTGCTGGAAAGGGTTCAAATATGCAAAAATGCTGGAAAACTGCAGAATCTACAGAACGTGGAGGATTTGTCTGAAGAACAGCTCAGTTCAACTGTTCAGAACAAACAAGGGACTCATGAACAACCAACACAAAACAAAAGAACAGTCGTGGATCATCCAGGTAACCTCACACAGTATTAAGAACCAAGGGTTCCCAAACTTTTGAAGGGGGTTATTTGAATAATTCCAGCTATTTTTTTGTCTTGTGGACTATATGTAAACATATTTTATGTAAAATGTCTTACTCAGGACAGTACTAAATTATTAAATTAATTATTATAATTATTATTAATTGAGATTATCAAAGAAAGAATCATAACCTTCTTGACTGACTTTGCATATTGAGGAATAAAAATCAGAATAAAAATCCCTAAAAGATTCATTCATTTCTTCAGGACTGGTTACAATTTCAGCTGTTTTTGATTTAATTTGGTGAATGGTTTGCTTTTCTTGCTCACCCCTTGATTGTCTCGCCAATAATGTTTCTGGCTTTTCACGCAATTCAAAGTGTTTTTGTTTCAATTTAAGTGATTCTCAACATTTTTGCCTAGAATTGAATTATATTCATATTTTAAATTCAGTATTTTATTGTAATCCTGATTTTCTATATTCCCTTTCTAATGTTGTAAATACATTTTCACTTATTAAAAGCCTGCTGTTACTATTTTCCTTATTAGCAGTTTCATAAGCGATAATATGACCCCTCCCATAAAATTGAATCAGAGAATTGGCCATTGTCATTATTTGTAAAGAAATCATCCAATTTAGCTTTAATGTATTTTTCAAAATCTGTGTTTTTAAGTAGGTAAGGATTGAATCACCAATAATAGTTTTTTTCATGGTAGAATATTGTTAAGCTCAAGTTAAATGGGACTATGGTCAGATATCAACATGTTATGGTACTATGTACCAGTTACTCTATGTATCAGTTCAGAAGTAACCAAAAAACTGTCGACCTGAGTATAAGATTTATGAACGTGTGACTAAAATGAGTACTCCCTATCTGTTGGGTGTTACAACCTCCAAATATCTACCATGTTCCTATCATCAATCAATCAGTCTATTGAGGATCTGTACTGTGGTTATGATAGGAGGTGACTTTGAAGATGATCAGTCTAAAAATGGCCATAAATAACAATTGAAATCAACACCTATAACAACATTTGCGGATTAAATCAAACATTTTCTTACAAGTTGAGGGTATTAAATTAAACTAACACTTCCAACTAAACTAAGTAAAACGAGATAGAAAATGGTATATAAAAAAAAAATACAATTCCACAACCAAGTCTTCTCCACAAAAGAAAAGACAAAAAAAAAAAAAAAAACATAATATCCACTTACAGTCCCTACATTTATTCTTGATCCGTCCCAGCAACTTTCCTGAGATCTTTGTCTATACAGTATAGCTTTGTGCCCGTGGGACATGTAGACATTGTTGTGTTCCTATTATTGGTGATGCAAAGCTTGGTGGGGAAGCACAGAACGTGACACACCTTAAGCTCTCTTAACATTTGCAACACCTCGGTGAAGCTCTGGCGTTGTTCCATTATCTCAGCTGTATAATACAGAAAGAATAGCTCCTTATGCTCCTGCTATTCAAGCTGTCGTCCCAGTCTAAGGCATAGAATTCACTCTTTGTTCTGGAAATAATGGATGTGTGCGATCTTATGTGAGCATCTTATTCTCATTACTCAAGGTATCCAGGGAAGATATTTTCCAGAGAAAGAATATAAGTTTGATGATCACTGGTCTGCTCCTCTACCATCTCGACTCTCAATTAAATCTCGTTGTGTCGTTTGTGTGGTTCAAAAAGTCGCTTCAAGTTTACCTTCAAGGGTTACTTCTAGAACACCAGAGTGAGTGTGAAACACATTCACACACAAAGAGAACAATATATATAACTTTGGTAACACTTTCAGTTTCAGCTGATAGCATTCATTAACTATATTAGTTAACATGAACAATATATTGCATTTATGAATCTTAGTTTATATTATGTTCAGAATTGACTAATATGTTATTAATTAAAATTTAAAGTTGTATCTGTTAACATTAGTTAATACCATGAACCAACGTGAACATTTTTATTTACTAACATTAACAAAGATTAATGAATATTGTAAAAATATGTTGTTCATTGTTAGTTTATGTTAGTTAATGCATTACCTAATGTTAAAAACACCAGACCTTATTTGTAAAGCGTTACCAAACCTTTTAATGACATATAAGCATTTTTAAATTATTTTAATGGTCTATAAGCATTTGTTAAATAATTACATACCAACACAGAACATATTCTATTTATTTATCAAACTAACTATTGCAAACAGAGAAGAAAGAGGACTAGGCTTAAAAAAATATATTATCCTGGTGGACAACATTAGTATTACAGCCTTCATCTGTCAGCTGTAATGTCTACTAGTTTTTAATTTTCTGTTAGCCATAGAGTATTGTAAATTCATGAAACTAGGCTTATTTCCTCAGAATGTCTTGTTCTCCATATGAAAAAAAGTTTTGAAGTGTTTGCACTTGCATAAGAAAATGCACTTTAAGATATAAGAAAATTTAAATATAAAGATATGTTTCCTTTTTAGCTGTTAATTTAATAAATTGCCATGACAACACCATTCAAGATATCCAAAATCCATTTGCAATTTAGGTTTCTCAATGTTTTGGCATCATGTAGACAAAATGTGTTGCCATGGCAACACTATTTAAGATTTCAATAATCCTTTCGCAGGTTTACATCTGCCGTGTTTTTACATTATTCTGATGAAATTTGAAGCAAATCAGATAAAAATGTCAAATTTCAATCGGATAAATTCAAAGCATTTTTAAAAGAGACACTTCCTGCTGCCAGTTGGTGGCGCTATAACTTTGACTCATAATAGTCACATCTATGTGATCGGCTTCACGCAATGAACAAACTGCAAAAGTTTGATCAAAATCAGACACTGTATGTGGAAGTTATAAAACACTTCCTGTATCAAATTTCTTGCCATAAATGTGTTGAGATCAGAAGTTTGGTGGCAATCGGAGGAAAACACTAGGACAAGTATATTCCTGTAGCTCAAATGGTAGAGCATGGCGCTAGCACCGCCAAGATCATGGGTTCGATTCCCAGGGAAAGCAAGAGCTGATAAAATGTAAAAAACTGTAACTTGAATGCACTGTAAGTCGCTTTGGATAAAAGCATCTGCTAAATGCATAAATGTAAATGTAAATGTAAGTATATCAAATTCCAAAAGCATGTATTTTTCACAAAACCTAGAATAGCTGACTTCCTGTTGGGTGGAGCTAATGTCATGCAGTGCAAAAGTTTTTTAGCTCGATGAGATCTATGTGTACTGAATTTCATACAGGCAAATATGTATGAAATATGGACCACAACATTCTAGGCGATGCTGTAGTAGAGCCACATCCATGTAACAGTCTCTGCCCCTGCTCTAATGCCCACAGATTCCAAAGTGTGTGCCAATTTTCAAGAGCTTTTGAGCATCTTAAGGGCCCCAAAAGCCCCAAAAACCTTGAAAATAAAATAATAAGAAGAATCCTTAGGAAATCAATAGGGTCCTTTGCCCCTTGGGCTTGGGCACTAATTATAATCCTTAGGAGAACAATAGGACATTGCGCCCTAGTGGCTTGGGCCCTAAAAACAATAGGGTGCTTCGCCTCTTGGTGCTTGGGCCCTAATTAAAAACAATATATTGAATTTCAAGTAAATATGATGAATTATGAAGATCATCATAGAATAGAATAGAATTTATACTGTGTATAATATGTGTATCATTTACACTGAAGCGTCATGTGCTAATCATTTTGTTTGCATATAATGTTATTTTTTATCACACATACCTGTGTAGACTTTAACCATCTAGCAAAGTGTTTAATCCCTGCAGAACATTACCTTGTGACTAAAAAATGTCTCTAATGAATAGATTTTCCTCTTCATTTGTTAAAATGTCAGAAGTGTCTCCATCTATGCCTCCATCAATGTCTCTGTGGAGAAACAAACGCCACTATTTTCCTCAACCATCTGCTCCAGTTTCTCCATCAACACACACACTTGTGTGTTCAGGTCAATGAAATGATGTCGTCCTCCTAAACTCTGAATGACAGACTGTGTTTCTTCATTTAGTTCTGCTGTCTGATGCTCTGGATTCTGCTTTATGAGGATCATGATGTGTTTGTTGATTCTTGAGCTGAAGATCCTCTGGATCTCCTCTATTTCTGCTCTGTCTTCATTATTAAGTGGAGCATCAGGAATGATGAAGATGAAAACATGAACTCCAGGATGACAGAGAGACACACAGCGGTGAGTCTGACGCATCACTTCCTCCTCTGAGAGCTGAGTGTTGAACAGAGCTGGAAGCTCCACCAGACTGATCAGACGTCCATCAAGTTCCACGTCTCTCCTCACACACTCTGAGCTGAGCTCTGATCTTCTCTCGCTCTGCTTCAGGATCAGGTTTGATATGAAGGATTTTAATCCTCTGTTACTCCCACACACAACCAGATTCAGCGTCAAACACTCTGGATCTGTGTCAAAAGAATAAACTGAAGGTAAAAGGAAAAATACAGGAGCAAAAACTGGCAGTAGAGATAAAACACTGGATAACAATCTGGGCAAAAGTTGTGTAGAGTTTTCCAGTCTTCAGGGTCTGGTGCTGTCTAGGGATTAACTGCAAAAGTGTTAACAATTTTACTCACAAAAAAGGTGTAAGATTATATTATTGAGTCTATTTTCCCCCTATCAAATAGGTAGCTTATGTATAAAAGTGTATTTATTCATGCATGGTTTAGCCAGTATAGATGTACCGAACTGTAAAAGATAAAAACCTGTAAATTTACAGATTATTTTATGCTCCCAAACATACTTTATTCAGAGAAATAAATTAATCACTCACCCAGTGTCTGGATCTTCTCCTCTTTGATTTCATTGTCTCTCACTCTCAGTTTCTCCTCTAGTTCATGTCTGATTCTCTTCTCTGAAGCTCTCATATACGTCTGAAGAGAATAGGGTTCAGTCTTCATGCTCTCTATAACATCTAGAATCTTTAAGACCTTTTCTGGGTTTCTCTGCTCCTTTAACCCCATCACACTGTGCCAGCTCCCATAGAGACTCACAATCCTTTGAGATTCTGTGGATTCAACTAAATCTGACACACTTTGGTCAACAGTGAGTTCAGTAATGAAAAGAACCATGAAGTGCTCTTGTGAGTTAAATATTTCTTTAATCTTCTCCATTTCTGCTCTGTCTTCATTAGTAAGTGAAGTGACAGGAGTAATGAGGATAAAATGATGAACTCCAGGATCACAGAGAGACACACAGTGTAGAGTCTCCCGCATCACTTCCTTCTCTGAGAGACGAGAGAGAACTGGAAGCTCTATTACACTGATCTGCCGTCCATCTATCTTCCCCTCTTTCTTCACACACACTTTACTCATCTCTTTCTGAGGTTTATTCATTTTGCCTCTGAACAATCTAGACACTGAGTTCTTGAGTGTTGGGTTATTTCCACACAGCACAATGTTCAGCTTTGGTTTCCCAGTAGTCATCACTGAAAACATTCATTAGAATATAATTAGATTGCAGTACATTCTTTTATAAGCTGAAGGTTTGGATGAATTTGCTCTCTATGTATGGATCTATAACAACATACAGACTGTCTGCACTCACACTACAGCCTTAAGAGGAACATTTCAAAACGGACAATTATATTATCATTTACCCACTTCCAAAGTGGAAAGATGAATTCACCATCAAAAAAAAACACACAAATGAACCCTACAAGACTTTGTTTTTCTGTCAAATGTCTTAATACTCTATTCAAAAATATCTGCATTTTTGTTTTCAACCAAAGCAAAACAGATCAGTAAAAATAAATACTAGCTTAAATCACACAGTAGTGCTCCTTATTTTTCTCCCTGTCATTTCTCTAAGACAATGTAACTATAAAAGAACAAAACAGTAATTTATTATCATATTCTTAGAGGTATTACCCAGAAAGAAAAAGTTTGACAAACCTCCTCCATCACTTGCTGTTTTTGTGCTCTCTTTGTGATCAGAATCCTTCTTCTCTTCATCGTCTCTTCTGACTGAAGCTCCAGATCTGCTCTGATCTCCATCCACTGATGTTCCATCACCTTCATCCTCATACACATCACAGATGAGAAATTCTTTACATTCTTTCTTGAGTATTTCTTCTGTCCTTCTGAACAACTCAAAGCGCCATCCTGTGCTTACTGTAGAAAACTTCAGATGTCCTCCTCCACACTCCTTTATTAAATCATGAATAGTGTTATTCCTAGAAGTGAATATTGATCCGCGTGGCTCATCATCAGTAGTCAGCACTATAGTGTGTTTCATGGCTTGGTAACTAAAGAGGTTCAGCACATATTTCACTTTGTGTCTGTCGTTGTCATTGAAGTTCTTATACTGCAGCGCAAGTACAAACACATGAGGTCCTGGAGCAGATAGAGACACACACTCTTTCACTCCCTCTATTACCACTCCCTGTGGGAAATTTGGCTGGAGCAGATGAGGATTGAAGACTGTGATCTTTCTCTCCTCCACCTCTCCACTGATTCTGTCACTGGACTGGCGTAAATAATATGGAGCTTCACTGTCAAGCGCTGCTCTACCCAGTATAGTGTTTGCCACTCGTCTGTTTTCTGATCCATTCTTTCCTATCAGCACAATCCTCAGATCACTCACTGAAAAAGAGCACAAACACACAAACAAAATGCAACAACAAACACTGCACAAGAATTTCATATGAAATATTCTACAGAACAAACAGATTTAACATAAGCAGTAATGGTAAAATATCAAGTTATCCTTTCACGAGGATTATGTTACTCTTTGCAAATCTTCAGATATTTTCTAGTGTTTGAATAACACAGAAACAGCTTCAACTGCAACATGCTGAGATCATGTTTTCTCTAGGCCTCTGTATTAAGAGTACTGTGTGGTGTTTGACATCACTGGTGTGACGTATAAATAAGATCTCAGCTATTACGGACTGTAATATTTTTCGATCCATGACAATTTACGCCAATCTGTTCCTCAAACAAAGTTATTGTATGAGTTCAGAAGATCTGGAATTCAGGCCCATATCTGTATGGATGAGTTTTATGGTAGTTTTATCCCAGATAGCAAAATTGTGGCCCAGATCAGGCCCACACCTGACTCTTTCATCTGGCCCACATACCACGTGGAATGATGTAGGGTGACCATACGTGCCATTTTTCCTGGCCAGGAGTTCTATATTGCCTAAAATATCTAGGTTTTGGCTTTGTTTGCGTGTGCAGACTGATCGGTGTGACATCAAAGTACCATACAGACAGTTCCTTATGCTTTCAAAACGCTCTCGAGGTACTTTGAGTGAGCTCTTATCACACTATAGTCCTTCACGTCCGCTGCGATCTCAAAACTCTGGCCATTTGATAATACCTAGTATTAGTATAATAATACCTAGAACCTGGCGTACACATAATACACTGTCGCATTTTGCAGTTAAAGGATTGTTAGGCTGCATTAATTGGGTCAACCGGAACCGGGAACACTTCTCAAAACACCTGATGTACTTGTTACATCGTTAGAAGAATGGCATCTATGCTAATATTAGTCCCGGACTCGTGTAAATATCGGATCATCTTTCCAGCACTGGAGAGAACTAAAGGAGCGGGAAGGCCTGCGATTGGATGCCGATGTTGCTTTGTTTCTTCTCGATAGGTGAGTAACATTGGTTTTGCTTTGTTTCACATATCGTTGCCGTACGTATGTGTGGGGCAGAGCTATCAAAATAGGGGCGAGACCCTTTTGGGGTAGGGGTGTGTTTGTTTTGGTGATTTCAAATGTCAACACTGGCTACCAGAAATCACTTACCCCACCTTTAAGTGGAACACACCTAATATGTATGTGTAATTGCATCGCTTTGACCATAGATCCCACCTTCTCACACACACCATGATTTGTCCATTATGTACAATGCCTGCATGTTATTGGTCAAACTACTTCTTGATCATTACCTTCAGCAAGCATGAAAACAGGAAAACAAAGCCAAAACAAATCCTGGCAAGAACATGTCCGGGAGAAAAAGCACATATGGTCCCCCTAAATGATAGCACTTGGGCGGTCCACTCCTTTTGCCAGATTTAAGCAAGCCAAAGGAAGGCCTAATGTCAGCCATGAAAATAAATAAAGCAAGCAAACAAGCAAGCAGAACTGGCCCAATCTGGGCAACATTTATTTTAATTCTGGCCCAGATCCAACACCTTGCTCCGGTCTGCATACCATGTGGAATAATGGCACTTGGGCAGTCCGGTCCTGTTTGCCAGATTTGGGCCTAAAGTAAGCCTTAGCATTGCTTAGTGTTCCTGTGGCTCAGTGGTAGAGCATTGCGTTAGCAGCGCAAAAGGTTGTGGGTTCGATTCCCAGGGAACACACATAGTGATAAAAAAAAAAGATGTATAGCCTGAATGCACTGTAAGTCGCTTTGGATAAAAGCGTCTGCTAAATGCATAAATGTAAATGTAAATGCTGCATGTAAGCCAACAAAATAAAGCAAAACTGGCCCTAATGTGGGCCACAGTTGATTTTATTCTAATCCTGGTCTTCCCCACATTCCTCAAGTGGCCCACGTGCTACATGGAATGGTGGCATTTTGGCAGTGGTTCATAAGCAGGCCACTGCACAGCCACAATTTAGCTAATAATGAACCAAACAAACCATAAATATACATTATCTGGGCCAAACTAAGTCGTAAGTGAGTTATGCATCAACAATGTCACAGTTATGTTCCTGTTCTCCTGCATTAGTTTATTTCATTGACCTAGTTTCGCGTGTTGTCCTGATTAGTTCATTCTGTTCACCTGTGTTCGTTCCATTCAGTCATTAGTCCCTCTCTTGCTTTGGTATAAGTACTCCCCGTTTCTGTTCAGTCTCTTAAGTCTTTAATCCAACAAGGGTGAATCCAAACACAATGTAGCACAGCAACTTTCAAGACATGTCGATGTAAAAGCAGACAAACTCAAAGTGAACATATAGGAACTTAAGTACTCAAGGATAATTAACTAGGCACACCTGCAGGGCCGTAGCTGGGGTTTGCGGGCCCCTGTGCAGGTTGTATCAGTGGGCCCTGTTTGAAATTGTTTAATTTGTATATTCAGTCTATTTATTTATTTGTACTATTTACACAATGTTTAGGTTTTTTCAAGTTTGAAGGTGTCCAAACTGTCAGATACAGAAACCGAATAATCAAATGTAAAATAGCACTGCATAGTCTTTACTGTAAAATATTAAATATAGTCAAACCAAAATTTATTCAGACACCTTCAACATTTCTAACATTATCATAGTTTATTTGCTATAGTTTAGAAAATGGTAATAAAATATGTCAAGAACTCAGTTAAACTGTCAGAACAAATTAATCTTGATAATGTCAGATAACTTTGATAGAAAGGTATGTAATGGATTACAATCAACCAAAAATTCAGACAACTGTTATGACAATGTTTACACAACTATCAATACTTTGTTGACCAATTATCAAGCAATGCTTCATTTTGTTCATTTTTGTTCTGTGGTGTAAAAAGTTTGCATTAGCAATTAAAGAAAAAACACTTCAGCAAAATATGGTCAGGTCAAAGTGTCTGAATGATTTTTGGTCCCAAACTTTTTGTCAGTTTTACTGGTAGTCCACTGTACGAAGAATTTTTGGGTATAATATCACAGTTTACTTTATTTTGCTATACTCACTTAGGCCACATAAATAGTGTCCTGCAGCCACTAGTAAAATATATATATATATATATATATATATATGTGTCTGAATATTTTTTGGTTTGACTGTGGGTTAATTATTGTTAAAACTACAAAGTAATTCAGTCAAGAGCAGTGAGTGATTTTCTTTCTTTCATTTTCTTGGATTAACATTAAGGACACTAGTAAATTAGGCGCAGTCACTTTAAGAAACAATGCATCCAATATAATGATACACATCCGATTTCTTTCTCCACTGCTTACTTTCACTTAAGACATAACCGACAGTTTTTTCGAGGATACTCTCCAAGACGGGTATTTTGACAATTTTGTAGAAGAGGCAAATTCGATGTTTAAGCACTTTGAGACGCGTCTCTCTTGACGACGCGCAGCACTGGCCCGTCAACTGTCCTGAGTGTCTTTTTAGGCTGGCCTCAGCCAGTCGGTTGAGATCGGCGGGGGGCCCCCCCTCAGCCGTGGGCCCCTATAATTGTCACCACCTTTTACCCCACTAGCGACGGCTCTGACACCTGAACATAATAATACAATCAACACAACACGGGAAACAGTGCAAAAGCAAAACAAAGTCCAAATTAACAGAATCCGTGACAGTAAGAGCTATCATTATTGTGCACTTCTGTTTTTATGCTGCACAAAAAAAAACACTATTAAAAGCATGTTTCAAAAAATAAATTGATATCCAGGTCACCCTGCATCAGTTAACTGTGTTGCATCCTACTAAAAGTAGCCAAATTCTAGTGGGCCATATTTACAATTTCAAACTTCCATTTCAATTAGCCAGTGTCAAGTGCTGCATTCAAACCAGAAGTGGCCCTCATCTGTTTTATAATATATGGGGCATATTTGCCATGTCAAATGTGGGACAAATGTGGGCTTACACACTGACTAGCCAATGCTGACTGTGCCATATAATTGCCAAAAGTGGCCCACATTTGGTTGGCACTATTTGGGCCATATTCACTATTTACCACATGGGCAACTTCAGGGTCACATTCAGATTACACATTGCCGTGGACCACATGTGATTTGATACATTTGGGTAATTTTTGCTATTTCACATGTGGGCCACTTCAGGCTTACTGAAGTGCTTACTGAAGGCTTTCTGTCCAGGCCATAAGAAGGCCAACAGTGCCGTATCATTGCCTTAAGTGGCCCACATCTGCATCGTGCTATCTGGGATGGTGGCTTTTGTCATTTTTGGAGATTGAGGGTGAGAATCTTTGTCTACCTTTATTTTATTAAAAAGAGCATCTTTCATTAATAACAAGTAAATACAGTGCACTCTAAAAGTTGTTGAGGTTATTTTTAAGTAGTCTACTGTATGACTGAAGTAGTTCCAGGTCTATTCACTGCATTATAGTTCTATACGACTATAATTTCAATGTCGATTCAGAATTATGTTCATTGTGAAACTTGTGTAGAGGTGGAAACTCTGGATTGTTCTGATAGACCTTGAAAACTGGCAACTCTGGTAAAAGAGTAAGCGGCTCAGAGAGTTACATCCAATAAAGCTTTAATGAGTTGGATTCATAAATACAGGGCACGTTGGTGAGCAATGGCATTGCATAAATGTATATAAGTGTGTGGTTTTTCTGCATTAATGCACACAGCTTTAAAGTTCGAATGCTCACCCTGAGCCAGTGTGTGCATGGTCTTAAAGGGAAGGTGTACAGAATATAAATAAACCTGTAAAATGAAAGATGTGCCCTCTAGTGGTTAAATATGAAATGCAACTAAAAGGAAAGTCTTTCCTTCAACATGCATAAATGTGCATAAATATTTCCAGACAAAATTTACTTAGGCTTTACAGTGGCAACATATAAGCTAATTATTTAAATACTTTATATTCATACTTATAATATGATAATAGCTTCTCACACAGTATAAGTGGGTCATTATTCATGTAAAATGTAAAGCTGATTTTATTTAGGAAGGTAATTATATCTCCTGCAAAGTGATTATTATATTTGGGTTTCTTTGGCATCAAAGAGTGTTCTGTCTCTCACAAACAATGAGATATTTAAACACAAGTGACTTTATCAAAGAAACAATTTCGGGAGCTATTCACATCCATATTTTTTATTTAACAATATAATTTATATAAAATTTAATCTAAACATATTAGGACTAATCATTATTTTCATTTTGTTGTGAACAAATTTACTTTAACTGTTAAAAACTGAAAATTGTGTAATGATAATATTTTTCACAGACCTTTTATATAATTTTACAGATTTACCCATGTTGTTTCATATAAAAGCAAACACATAAATGTTTGTGCTTTAATTTACTTACTGTCTGGACGATCAAATAATGGACTACGTCTACCTGCTACTGCTAGAGAAAAACAAATCAGAGAGAGAGAGAGAGAGAGAGAGAGAAAGAGAGAGGGGAAGAGAGAGAGAGAGAGAGAGAGAGAGAGAGAGGGAGAGGGAGGGAGGGAGGGAGGGGAGAGAGAGAGGATTGTTTAGCTATATAAATTATTTATAAAAGCATTTGTTAGAACTAATTGAGTACAGAACAGTGTGCATATAAGCTGATCAACACTAATTTAATTAGTGAAATTATGATTTTCCTTGACTTCAGAACATCTACAGTGTCAACACTTCAATATACTTATTGATCTATAGCCTCCATAATAAATATATATATATTAATAAACAGCCTATTGCCACAAATCAACAAAGTGCAAAGAATCACAGAAGTTTAGTTTCTTCCTGGTGTTGAGTGCCACGTTTAAACAAATGTAAGAGCGCAGTGAAATATTGTTTAACAAACTAAACGAAGAAAACAATTGCGAATTGTTTGTTAATATTTCATGAACACTTCATAAATCATTGAGGAAACCTTATATATGTACATATACATGTATCGAATTTGATTCTTACCTGTCGCCATTTGAACAATTACACCTTTAAATCTAAATCGAAAGAAAAACTAGAGCTGCTTTCGTCTGAAGAGCTTGCGGGGAAATATCTTAAAATAATCGTGGGCTTCCAATAGAGCTGTGCGACCAATCAGACTTTAGTTTCGGTTTCGATTTGGCTCATAACCATCATGACAATGAGACAAACATGATAAAGCGATGATTGAGCAGCATGCTGTCGCTTTCCTTCACTGGCCGCGCTTTCGCCCCTCATTTAAAGTCTAAACTTAACATCTATGCTTTATTTTAAGAGTTATTAAAAGCTCATTAAACTGTGAACGAGAAGCTTGGGCTTTCAAGCGCGCGCCTAAATCCTCAAATAAACATTAAAATATGTCAAAATGTCCGTTTTGGTGAGTATTTACGAATAGAGTTTGTCTTCAGTGAACATGAACAGTTGGGAAAGAAATGCATCAGTAATTAGATCCGTGCATCCGATGTGATGTAATTATTAATGCTAATGTAAACAAAATACAAAGAGAAAATCACTCACTTAACTAAAGAACTTTAGTAGCTTTAATAAGAATTCATTTGATTGCATAATATAAATTTTTAAATCTCAATTTAAAACTCAAAGAAATATTTATATTATGTTAAAAAAAATAGATAAAAGTAAAATAGAAATGAACTGATTTCAACTGAATAATTAGAGCGGCTTTACAGCAGAAGTGAATTCTGTTCATTATTGAATCATTATTTCCAGAAACGCGTCTGAGGATTGTTTAGTAAACGTTTGCAAAGAAACTTGTGTTGAAATATGAATCAGTACGGATCTGTTTGGTGACATGTTCGGTTTACTTAGTTTTGTTGTGACCACGAGTTGAATGCATTAAACCTGCATGACCACAGCAACATGCGATTATCAGATATGAATAAAACATTATTATCCATCCCACAGTCTTGTAAATCAGTTAACTGATCATGTCTTTTTATTTAAGTGTATAATAATATTATTAAATGCATATTATTAGACTGTAATATAATATTATTATATTAACTGGTTAGAGCTACATTTTTCTATTTATTGTTATATATGCTAATTTCCCTTTTCCATTCGTGTATCGCTTTACCTAATTAACGTTCTGTGTAATTATTCTGATAGTATTATTATTATGCTGCCTACCATATATTTTGCAAATACTGTAATTATGCCAACTAATTTTTGACATGATTGTATTCAAGCCTGTGTTTGACGAAACAAATGATCGTGTTGTGTTTTCATTTACAAACGAAAGTACGCGAATGATTCATTCCTCAACGAAGCCCTATAGTATTTCGAATTATATTCTATTAATTAGCCTAATAATATGAAATATGTTAAATTAAATTTTTAAACTGCACTTCCAGTAAAAATTCCCCCAAGTCACCGCATAATCAAAGCTTTATTGGCATGATGTCAGGCATTTACAGCAGGCTATTATTTACAAAACTATTCAGAACGTTAAGTAAAGAGATCGAAATGAATATATTTTTGTGGCTGCTCAGAATTCTGTGTATAGATGCAATGCAGCTTAAAAGGCAGACTCCGTACAATGTGGGTAAGCACATCATTCATGACAATACATTTTTGGGTATTATTTGATCCTATGTATTTTTGCATTTTAAATGTCTGTTTAAAGTTAGGAACAGAAAGTATTGAGTACTTAGAGGACGGGTTCCCTCATGTCCTGCAGATTTGGAATAAAATCAAGCCTTCATTATTGTGGGAGAAATGACACTGAAGCACAACTGATTTTTACAAGCAGTCAATACATGGTTTGAATTATTGTACATTTGGATATTGAGTATCCCAGAGGCCTGCTGCTGCTGTTTCTACAGCACTCAATACTCTATTCTGATCTGTTTCATCAGCACAACATCACCTGTTTAGACCGTTTATAATTGCATTGTCTGTACTAGCTTCTGTTTGTTTATCTATTTAAAATAATAACAGTTGAAACCAATAACTTTATTTAATATAGGGTAGAGTGCGTGAAAACGCCCCCTGCTGTTTTTTCCTAAAATAACAATTGATAAAGTCAAAATACATTTCTGGGGGGAAACACCCCCTTGGTACAAATTGAATTTTTGTTAAAAATCTAATAACATGAAAACTCTGGACATTTTTCATACTTAGTTTATAATTGATGTCATTGTCACTAATACTTTGATAACTATTCTGGACACGTTTAATGCATTCAGTTTAGATATGGTGTTAGAATTTTGTAATTCTTTTGCAAGTGGTTACAGTGTTTCAGCTTGATTCATCGTGAATCTTTATTGTTTTTGGTGTACACCTTGAAAGAACAAACTCAAGGACAAAACACAATTTTGTGAGAATTGAGATGTGATATTGTTGCTCAAACAGCACAAGGGCTGGACTGGTAATCGGGCATACCGGCATTTTCCCGGTGGGCCGACGCACTGAAGGGGCCGACAGAATTTTTATTTTTTATTTTTTGCCAAGGACCATCACGCAGGGACAACGAGCAGTCAGTGGTCCATTGGTTTGTCTCCTGCATTGACAGCGTAAACCACCCAATCACAATGCGCTATAGACAGAGCGATGAAGTATTTTGCTCCGCCTAAATAAACCCCAACTTCTTCCGTATCGGCTTTCCCCACGTTTCACAGCAGCTTTATAAAAACAGGCTTGCTCTGCGGTGAGTGATGCGGGCCAAAGAGCCAGGCAGGAGGGGAGAGGAGAGTAGTTGAATCGGTAAAGTGCTTGATAAGGGACTCGGAACGGAGGCAGGCATCTAGTGTGTGCGCGTGCGCGCGCCATGAGTGCAAAATAGCTTTTTAATGTTTTTTTATTTAACACTTTTTTAATAAACCGTAAATTCGTCCCCCGCAATTTTTTGGCCAAGTCAAGTCAAGTGTGTTCATAGAGGTTTCCATGGGCCAATGCGAATAAATCTAGATTTAAATTCGAAAAGACACGATATTGTCGGACCTGACGTTTTATTCTTATCCAAAACAACTAGATGCAATGATACATATCTACACTACCAGTCAAAAGTTTTTGAACAGTAAGATTGAGATTTTTTTTTTAAAGAAGTCTCTTCTGCTCACCAAGCCTGCATTTATTTTATCCAAAATACAGTAAAAGCAGTAATATTGTGAAATATTTTTACTATTTAAAATAACTGTTTTCTATTTGAATATCTGTTAAACTGTAATTTATTTCTGTGATCAAAGCTGTATTTTCAGCATCATTACTCCAATCTTCAGTGTCACATGATCTTCAGAAATCATAATAATATGCTGATTTACTGCTCAAGAAACATTTATTATTATTATTATTTTTATTATCAATATTTAAAACAGTCGAGTAATTATTTTTTTTCTGGATTCTTTGATGAATAGAAAGATTCAAAGATCAGCGTTTATCTGAAATAAAAAAGCTTTTGTAACATTATACTCTATAGCCTACCATTCAAAAGATTGGAGTCAGTATCATTTTTATTTTGTTTTTTGGGAAAGAAATTATAGAAATTAATACTTTTATTTAGCAAGGATGCTTTAAATTGATCAAAAATGATGATAAAGACATTTATAATGTTACAAAATATTTCTATTTCAGATAAATGCTGTTCTTCTGAACTTTCTATTCATCAAAGAAACCTGAAAAAAAATCTTTTCATAATACATAATAATAATAATGATGATGTTAAATGTATTATGAGCAGCAAATCAGACTATTTGAATGATTTCTGAACATCATGTGACTGGAGTAATGAAGCTGAAAATTCTGCTTTGATCACAGGAATAAATTACATTTTAAAAAAAAAATTAAATATTAAAAACATTTCACAATATTACTGTTTTTGCTGTATTTTGGATCAAACAAATACAGGCTTGGTGAACAGAAGAGACTTCTTTAAAAAAATAATTAAAAAAACTTACTGTTCAAAAACTTTTAAATGGTAGTGTATATCATATATATATATATTATATGGTGGTGGTGGGCCGCCTGGACCAAAAAATGCCAGGGCCGATTTTTTGTCCCAGTCCAGCCCTGCTACTGATTATACCCTGTATGATTGTGTATGTGACAAATAATAAAGAACCTTGAACCTTGAACCTTGAGAATCGCATCACACTGTGCTTCTTCAAGAATTTCACTCATCAAGGCACATGTGCTGTGATGATGTGACAATAAAAGTGATTTGATTTCTGAAATTAGGCTATTATCTTTTTCTATATAGTGTAGTAGTTAGCTATCTAACTACGTGACTGCTTGTCAAGCATGAAAAACACACGTTTTATTTAAGGCAGCGGCTATTTGCACTAAGTGTAAATAGCATATTTTTTAGCGATAGATGCTATTTACACTAAGTGCAAATAGCTATAGATTCTATTTACACTATGTTAAAATAGCAAGATTTTCTGCTATTTATACTACTTATTGCAAATAGTGGCAATTATATGCACCTCAGTATTGTCGTACATTATAAAACATTATACAACAGTACGCAATAACATATTGAGCGCAAATTGTAGTTTTAATTCAAATTATTAAATGCATGCCACCTTATTGGGACAATAAAGCCCTCCCTACACCTACCCTAACCGATACTTTATTTTCAACTTTTTGATTATTTCCTTCATTTTTATTTAAAATAAATGCCTTTCTGATGCAATATGAGATTTGAAAAGGGAAAAAAAAGTTTGGCAAAAGGCGGGCTCCAACCCGGGTCGATCGCGTCAAAAAGCATGTGTCTTACCAGCTACGCCACTGAAACTGATGATGGAACAGCGCCTATTTTTAGTGTTGACTAACTCAATCACAGGTTAGTCAATCTTGTAGCCACAACATAATATCATGTTCCCACGAGTTAATATGACATTCCCACAAATGAATATCTCGTGGCCACGACAAAACTAAGTGAACCGAAGACGGGCCCTCCCGGGCACCGTAGTATACAGCATGCAAAGAGCGCTCCCTTTAAATTTATTAAAAACTGTCACTCATTCATCACGATCTTACAAAGTTCCGTTTCCAATGAATGTGACCACACAATGAAACTTCTTTTTTTTTATGAAGTTATGAGCATGATAGAACCATAGACTGTATGGATAGAACTCAGCGCTGGACAAAAAGCGGTGAGTGCATGGATTCCAACCTAACACCTCTGATTGGCCATTGCGTTGTAGAAAATGTCTGTGATTGGCTACTTTGCTCCCCTCTGCAAAAATGCATTGTAAAATAATTTGACGCTTTACAAAGCACAAGGGCAGAGACACTGGATTGTTTGCAAATCTATTTCGTTATACTGTTATTACAAAGAAAACAGATCCTAGACCAGGAGTTATGGGCAGCTTTTCTACCTAAAAGCAATCAGTTAGACTATTATACACAATGAGTTAGATTATTATATATGCGAAACTAAAGTCCGGCCGTCCCACTCGGTCCAGAGCAGGAGCACAGGGAACCCCTGTGAAATTTACTTTCATCTGAAAAGAGGACTTTGGACCACTGAGCAACAGTCCAGTTCTTTTTCTCCACAGCCCAGGTAAGATGCTTCTGACGTTGTCTCTGGTTCAGAAGTGGCTTGGTAGCCCTTTTCCTGAAGACATCTGAGCGTGGTGACTCTTGATGCACTGACTCCAGTCTGCGTCCATTTATTTTCCTTCTTTAAAACAGAAATAAAATATGGACGATTCGGTTTCTTCTTTTATTGTCCTGAAAAATAGAGTAAGTAGATACAAACTCATAGAATTTATTTATTTATTTATTTAATATAAAGGAAGTAGCATCTCCTGGCCATTCATTTAGATGAGGCAGATTCTGAGTCGTAACTGCAGACGCGCTTCTAGAAGAGCTTTTCGTGAATCAGCCAGAAGGTGGCGCTCTAATGTCGAATAATAGGCTCTAAGTACACGCACAGAACGATATCTTATTGTATTCTGTCATGTCTATAGTCAGTGGAGAAGGATTTAAGACATTTTTTCAATTGTATTTTGTTCTTTATACGTGTACATATGACAATTATTGACTTGAACTTGACGCTTGATGAAACTGGGTAAAAATAAACATGTAACAAATACATTTTCTATTTAATTTAATAGTTTGTACAAAATTGCATTACATTACATATATATATATATATATATATATATATATATATATATATATATATATATATATATATATATATATTCTTCTTTATATATATATATATATATAGGGAGAGAGAGAGTGTGTGAGAGAGAGAGAGATTTTAATTTAAAATTTTTACATAGTATACTAACTATGAAAGAGTACAAAGAAAACCAAACAATACAACCATAACAGTCCCAACAAAACAATACAAAACAAAGCAAAAAACAACAAGTGGGGGACGTCTAACATAAGCAAAGCGTAATCATAAAATTAAACTGACCGGGGGGTTAAGAGCCGGGGGGTGAAATCTTTTGAACAGGATGAAGATTTCCAACTTTTTTCTTTTGTTGAAATATATATATTTTTCCATTTATTACTGCCCTTCGGAAGCAACAGAAGATACTTGCATGTTTCCCGGAAGACAAATTAAGTACAATTTACCTTGATCTTCAAATTCAAAAAGTTTTCACGCCCCGGCTCTTAATGCATCGTGTTTCCTTCTGGAGCATCAGTGAATGTTTGAACCTTTTTTAATAGTTGTGTTTGAGTCCATCAATTGTCCTCAGTGTGAAAAGATGGATCTCAAAATCATACAGTCACTGCTGGAAAGGGTTCAAATATGCAAAAATGCTGGAAAACTGCAGAATCTACAGAACGTGGAGGATTTGTCTGAAGAACAGCTCAGTTCAACTGTTCAGAACAAACAAGGGACTCATGAACAACCAACACAAAACAAAAGAACAGTCGTGGATCATCCAGGTAACCTCACACAGTATTAAGAACCAAGGGTTCCCAAACTTTTGAAGGGGGTTATTTGAATAATTCCAGCTATTTTTTTGTCTTGTGGACTATATGTAAACATATTTTATGTAAAATGTCTTACTCAGGACAGTACTAAATTATTAAATTAATTATTATAATTATTATTAATTGAGATTATCAAAGAAAGAATCATAACCTTCTTGACTGACTTTGCATATTGAGGAATAAAAATCAGAATAAAAATCCCTAAAAGATTCATTCATTTCTTCAGGACTGGTTACAATTTCAGCTGTTTTTGATTTAATTTGGTGAATGGTTTGCTTTTCTTGCTCACCCCTTGATTGTCTCGCCAATAATGTTTCTGGCTTTTCACGCAATTCAAAGTGTTTTTGTTTCAATTTAAGTGATTCTCAACATTTTTGCCTAGAATTGAATTATATTCATATTTTAAATTCAGTATTTTATTGTAATCATCTTGTAATCCTGATTTTCTATATTCCCTTTCTAATGTTGTAAATACATTTTCACTTATTAAAAGCCTGCTGTTACTATTTTCCTTATTAGCAGTTTCATAAGCGATAATATGACCCCTCCCATAAAATTGAATCAGAGAATTGGCCATTGTCATTATTTGTAAAGAAATCATCCAATTTAGCTTTAATGTATTTTTCAAAATCTGTGTTTTTAAGTAGGTAAGGATTGAATCACCAATAATAGTTTTTTTCATGGTAGAATATTGTTAAGCTCAAGTTAAATGGGACTATGGTCTGATATCAACATGTTATGGTACTGTGTACCAGTTACTCTATGTATCAGTTCAGAAGTAACCAAAAAACTGTCGACCTGAGTATAAGATTTATGAACGTGTGACTAAAATGAGTACTCCCTATCTGTTGGGTGTTACAACCTCCAAATATCTACCATGTTCCTATCATCAATCAATCAGTCTATTGAGGATCTGTACTGTGGTTATGATAGGAGGTGACTTTGAAGATGATCAGTCTAAAAATGGCCATAAATAACAATTGAAATCAACACCTATAACAACATTTGCGGATTAAATCAAACATTTTCTTACAAGTTGAGGGTATTAAATTAAACTAACACTTCCAACTAAACTAAGTAAAACGAGATAGAAAATGGTATATAAAAAAAAAATACAATTCCACAACCAAGTCTTCTCCACAAAAGAAAAGACAAAAAAAAAAAAAAAACATAATATCCACTTACAGTCCCTACATTTATTCTTGATCCGTCCCAGCAACTTTCCTGAGATCTTTGTCTATACAGTATAGCTTTGTGCCCGTGGGACATGTAGACATTGTTGTGTTCCTATTATTGGTGATGCAAAGCTTGGTGGGGAAGCACAGAACGTGACACACCTTAAGCTCTCTTAACATTTGCAACACCTCGGTGAAGCTCTGGCGTTGTTCCATTATCTCAGCTGTATAATACAGAAAGAATAGCTCCTTATGCTCCTGCTATTCAAGCTGTCGTCCCAGTCTAAGGCATAGAATTCACTCTTTGTTCTGGAAATAATGGATGTGTGCGATCTTATGTGAGCATCTTATTCTCATTACTCAAGGTATCCAGGGAAGATATTTTCCAGAGAAAGAATATAAGTTTGATGATCACTGGTCTGCTCCTCTACCATCTCGACTCTCAATTAAATCTCGTTGTGTCGTTTGTGTGGTTCAAAAAGTCGCTTCAAGTTTACCTTCAAGGGTTACTTCTAGAACACCAGAGTGAGTGTGAAACACATTCACACACAAAGAGAACAATATATATAACTTTGGTAACACTTTCAGTTTCAGCTGATAGCATTCATTAACTATATTAGTTAACATGAACAATATATTGCATTTATGAATCTTAGTTTATATTATGTTCAGAATTGACTAATATGTTATTAATTAAAATTTAAAGTTGTATCTGTTAACATTAGTTAATACCATGAACCAACGTGAACATTTTTATTTACTAACATTAACAAAGATTAATGAATATTGTAAAAATATGTTGTTCATTGTTAGTTTATGTTAGTTAATGCATTACCTAATGTTAAAAACACCAGACCTTATTTGTAAAGCGTTACCAAACCTTTTAATGACATATAAGCATTTTTAAATTATTTTAATGGTCTATAAGCATTTGTTAAATAATTACATACCAACACAGAACATATTCTATTTATTTATCAAACTAACTATTGCAAACAGAGAAGAAAGAGGACTAGGCTTAAAAAAATATATTATCCTGGTGGACAACATTAGTATTACAGCCTTCATCTGTCAGCTGTAATGTCTACTAGTTTTTAATTTTCTGTTAGCCATAGAGTATTGTAAATTCATGAAACTAGGCTTATTTCCTCAGAATGTCTTGTTCTCCATATGAAAAAAAGTTTTGAAGTGTTTGCACTTTAAGATATAAGAAAATGCACTTTAAGATATAAGAAAATTTAAATATAAAGATATGTTTCCTTTTTAGCTGTTAATTTAATAAATTGCCATGACAACACCATTCAAGATATCCAAAATCCATTTGCAATTTAGGTTTCTCAATGTTTTGGCATCATGTAGACAAAATGTGTTGCCATGGCAACACTATTTAAGATTTCAATAATCCTTTCGCAGGTTTACATCTGCCGTGTTTTTACATTATTCTGATGAAATTTGAAGCAAATCAGATAAAAATGTCAAATTTCAATCGGATAAATTCAAAGCATTTTTAAAAGAGACACTTCCTGCTGCCAGTTGGTGGCGCTATAACTTTGACTCATAATAGTCACATCTATGTGATCGGCTTCACGCAATGAACAAACTGCAAAAGTTTGATCAAAATCAGACACTGTATGTGGAAGTTATAAAACACTTCCTGTATCAAATTTCTTGCCATAAATGTGTTGAGATCAGAAGTTTGGTGGCAATCGGAGGAAAACACTAGGACAAGTATATTCCTGTAGCTCAAATGGTAGAGCATGGCGCTAGCACCGCCAAGATCATGGGTTCGATTCCCAGGGAAAGCAAGAGCTGATAAAATGTAAAAAACTGTAACTTGAATGCACTGTAAGTCGCTTTGGATAAAAGCATCTGCTAAATGCATAAATGTAAATGTAAATGTAAGTATATCAAATTCCAAAAGCATGTATTTTTCACAAAACCTAGAATAGCTGACTTCCTGTTGGGTGGAGCTAATGTCATGCAGTGCAAAAGTTTTTTAGCTCGATGAGATCTATGTGTACTGAATTTCATACAGGCAAATATGTATGAAATATGGACCACAACATTCTAGGCGATGCTGTAGTAGAGCCACATCCATGTAACAGTCTCTGCCCCTGCTCTAATGCCCACAGATTCCAAAGTGTGTGCCAATTTTCAAGAGCTTTTGAGCATCTTAAGGGCCCCAAAAGCCCCAAAAACCTTGAAAATAAAATAATAAGAAGAATCCTTAGGAAATCAATAGGGTCCTTTGCCCCTTGGGCTTGGGCACTAATTATAATCCTTAGGAGAACAATAGGACATTGCGCCCTAGTGGCTTGGGCCCTAAAAACAATAGGGTGCTTCGCCTCTTGGTGCTTGGGCCCTAATTAAAAACAATATATTGAATTTCAAGTAAATATGATGAATTATGAAGATCATCATAGAATAGAATAGAATTTATACTGTGTATAATATGTGTATCATTTACACTGAAGCGTCATGTGCTAATCATTTTGTTTGCATATAATGTTATTTTTTATCACACATACCTGTGTAGACTTTAACCATCTAGCAAAGTGTTTAATCCCTGCAGAACATTACCTTGTGACTAAAAAATGTCTCTAATGAATAGATTTTCCTCTTCATTTGTTAAAATGTCAGAAGTGTCTCCATCTATGCCTCCATCAATGTCTCTGTGGAGAAACAAACGCCACTATTTTCCTCAACCATCTGCTCCAGTTTCTCCATCAACACACACACTTGTGTGTTCAGGTCAATGAAATGATGTCGTCCTCCTAAACTCTGAATGACAGACTGTGTTTCTTCATTTAGTTCTGCTGTCTGATGCTCTGGATTCTGCTTTATGAGGATCATGATGTGTTTGTTGATTCTTGAGCTGAAGATCCTCTGGATCTCCTCTATTTCTGCTCTGTCTTCATTATTAAGTGGAGCATCAGGAATGATGAAGATGAAAACATGAACTCCAGGATGACAGAGAGACACACAGCGGTGAGTCTGACGCATCACTTCCTCCTCTGAGAGCTGAGTGTTGAACAGAGCTGGAAGCTCCACCAGACTGATCAGACGTCCATCAAGTTCCACGTCTCTCCTCACACACTCTGAGCTGAGCTCTGATCTTCTCTCGCTCTGCTTCAGGATCAGGTTTGATATGAAGGATTTTAATCCTCTGTTACTCCCACACACAACCAGATTCAGCGTCAAACACTCTGGATCTGTGTCAAAAGAATAAACTGAAGGTAAAAAGAAAAATACAGGAGCAAAAACTGGCAGTAGAGATAAAACACTGGATAACAATCTGGGCAAAAGTTGTGTAGAGTTTTCCAGTCTTCAGGGTCTGGTGCTGTCTAGGGATTAACTGCAAAAGTGTTAACAATTTTACTCACAAAAAAGGTGTAAGATTATATTATTGAGTCTATTTTCCCCCTATCAAATAGGTAGCTTATGTATAAAAGTGTATTTATTCATGCATGGTTTAGCCAGTATAGATGTACCGAACTGTAAAAGATAAAAACCTGTAAATTTACAGATTATTTTATGCTCCCAAACATACTTTATTCAGAGAAATAAATTAATCACTCACCCAGTGTCTGGATCTTCTCCTCTTTGATTTCATTGTCTCTCACTCTCAGTTTCTCCTCTAGTTCATGTCTGATTCTCTTCTCTGAAGCTCTCATATACGTCTGAAGAGAATAGGGTTCAGTCTTCATGCTCTCTATAACATCTAGAATCTTTAAGACCTTTTCTGGGTTTCTCTGCTCCTTTAACCCCATCACACTGTGCCAGCTCCCATAGAGACTCACAATCCTTTGAGATTCTGTGGATTCAACTAAATCTGACACACTTTGGTCAACAGTGAGTTCAGTAATGAAAAGAACCATGAAGTGCTCTTGTGAGTTAAATATTTCTTTAATCTTCTCCATTTCTGCTCTGTCTTCATTAGTAAGTGAAGTGACAGGAGTAATGAGGATAAAATGATGAACTCCAGGATCACAGAGAGACACACAGTGTAGAGTCTCCCGCATCACTTCCTTCTCTGAGAGACGAGAGAGAACTGGAAGCTCTATTACACTGATCTGCCGTCCATCTATCTTCCCCTCTTTCTTCACACACACTTTACTCATCTCTTTCTGAGGTTTATTCATTTTGCCTCTGAACAATCTAGACACTGAGTTCTTGAGTGTTGGGTTATTTCCACACAGCACAATGTTCAGCTTTGGTTTCCCAGTAGTCATCACTGAAAACATTCATTAGAATATAATTAGATTGCAGTACATTCTTTTATAAGCTGAAGGTTTGGATGAATTTGCTCTCTATGTATGGATCTATAACAACATACAGACTGTCTGCACTCACACTACAGCCTTAAGAGGAACATTTCAAAACGGACAATTATATTATCATTTACCCACTTCCAAAGTGGAAAGATGAATTCACCATCAAAAAAAAACACACAAATGAACCCTACAAGACTTTGTTTTTCTGTCAAATGTCTTAATACTCTATTCAAAAATATCTGCATTTTTGTTTTCAACCAAAGCAAAACAGATCAGTAAAAATAAATACTAGCTTAAATCACACAGTAGTGCTCCTTATTTTTCTCCCTGTCATTTCTCTAAGACAATGTAACTATAAAAGAACAAAACAGTAATTTATTATCATATTCTTAGAGGTATTACCCAGAAAGAAAAAGTTTGACAAACCTCCTCCATCACTTGCTGTTTTTGTGCTCTCTTTGTGATCAGAATCCTTCTTCTCTTCATCGTCTCTTCTGACTGAAGCTCCAGATCTGCTCTGATCTCCATCCACTGATGTTCCATCACCTTCATCCTCATACACATCACAGATGAGAAATTCTTTACATTCTTTCTTGAGTATTTCTTCTGTCCTTCTGAACAACTCAAAGCGCCATCCTGTGCTTACTGTAGAAAACTTCAGATGTCCTCCTCCACACTCCTTTATTAAATCATGAATAGTGTTATTCCTAGAAGTGAATATTGATCCGCGTGGCTCATCATCAGTAGTCAGCACTATAGTGTGTTTCATGGCTTGGTAACTAAAGAGGTTCAGCACATATTTCACTTTGTGTCTGTCGTTGTCATTGAAGTTCTTATACTGCAGCGCAAGTACAAACACATGAGGTCCTGGAGCAGATAGAGACACACACTCTTTCACTCCCTCTATTACCACTCCCTGTGGGAAATTTGGCTGGAGCAGATGAGGATTGAAGACTGTGATCTTTCTCTCCTCCACCTCTCCACTGATTCTGTCACTGGACTGGCGTAAATAATATGGAGCTTCACTGTCAAGCGCTGCTCTACCCAGTATAGTGTTTGCCACTCGTCTGTTTTCTGATCCATTCTTTCCTATCAGCACAATCCTCAGATCACTCACTGAAAAAGAGCACAAACACACAAACAAAATGCAACAACAAACACTGCACAAGAATTTCATATGAAATATTCTACAGAACAAACAGATTTAACATAAGCAGTAATGGTAAAATATCAAGTTATCCTTTCACGAGGATTATGTTACTCTTTGCAAATCTTCAGATATTTTCTAGTGTTTGAATAACACAGAAACAGCTTCAACTGCAACATGCTGAGATCATGTTTTCTCTAGGCCTCTGTATTAAGAGTACTGTGTGGTGTTTGACATCACTGGTGTGACGTATAAATAAGATCTCAGCTATTACGGACTGTAATATTTTTCGATCCATGACAATTTACGCCAATCTGTTCCTCAAACAAAGTTATTGTATGAGTTCAGAAGATCTGGAATTCAGGCCCATATCTGTATGGATGAGTTTTATGGTAGTTTTATCCCAGATAGCAAAATTGTGGCCCAGATCAGGCCCACACCTGACTCTTTCATCTGGCCCACATACCACGTGGAATGATGTAGGGTGACCATACGTGCCATTTTTCCTGGCCAGGAGTTCTATATTGCCTAAAATATCTAGGTTTTGGCTTTGTTTGCGTGTGCAGACTGATCGGTGTGACATCAAAGTACCATACAGACAGTTCCTTATGCTTTCAAAACGCTCTCGAGGTACTTTGAGTGAGCTCTTATCACACTATAGTCCTTCACGTCCGCTGCGATCTCAAAACTCTGGCCATTTGATAATACCTAGTATTAGTATAATAATACCTAGAACCTGGCGTACACATAATACACTGTCGCATTTTGCAGTTAAAGGATTGTTAGGCTGCATTAATTGGGTCAACCGGAACCGGGAACACTTCTCAAAACACCTGATGTACTTGTTACATCGTTAGAAGAATGGCATCTATGCTAATATTAGTCCCGGACTCGTGTAAATATCGGATCATCTTTCCAGCACTGGAGAGAACTAAAGGAGCGGGAAGGCCTGCGATTGGATGCCGATGTTGCTTTGTTTCTTCTCGATAGGTGAGTAACATTGGTTTTGCTTTGTTTCACATATCGTTGCCGTACGTATGTGTGGGGCAGAGCTATCAAAATAGGGGCGAGACCCTTTTGGGGTAGGGGTGTGTTTGTTTTGGTGATTTCAAATGTCAACACTGGCTACCAGAAATCACTTACCCCACCTTTAAGTGGAACACACCTAATATGTATGTGTAATTGCATCGCTTTGACCATAGATCCCACCTTCTCACACACACCATGATTTGTCCATTATGTACAATGCCTGCATGTTATTGGTCAAACTACTTCTTGATCATTACCTTCAGCAAGCATGAAAACAGGAAAACAAAGCCAAAACAAATCCTGGCAAGAACATGTCCGGGAGAAAAAGCACATATGGTCCCCCTAAATGATAGCACTTGGGCGGTCCACTCCTGTTTGCCAGATTTAAGCAAGCCAAAGGAAGGCCTAATGTCAGCCATGAAAATAAATAAAGCAAGCAAACAAGCAAGCAGAACTGGCCCAATCTGGGCAACATTTATTTTAATTCTGGCCCAGATCCAACACCTTGCTCCGGTCTGCATACCATGTGGAATAATGGCACTTGGGCAGTCCGGTCCTGTTTGCCAGATTTGGGCCTAAAGTAAGCCTTAGCATTGCTTAGTGTTCCTGTGGCTCAGTGGTAGAGCATTGCGTTAGCAGCGCAAAAGGTTGTGGGTTCGATTCCCAGGGAACACACATAGTGATAAAAAAAAAAGATGTATAGCCTGAATGCACTGTAAGTCGCTTTGGATAAAAGCGTCTGCTAAATGCATAAATGTAAATGTAAATGCTGCATGTAAGCCAACAAAATAAAGCAAAACTGGCCCTAATGTGGGCCACAGTTGATTTTATTCTAATCCTGGTCTTCCCCACATTCCTCAAGTGGCCCACGTGCTACATGGAATGGTGGCATTTTGGCAGTGGTTCATAAGCAGGCCACTGCACAGCCACAATTTAGCTAATAATGAACCAAACAAACCATAAATATACATTATCTGGGCCAAACTAAGTCGTAAGTGAGTTATGCATCAACAATGTCACAGTTATGTTCCTGTTCTCCTGCATTAGTTTATTTCATTGACCTAGTTTCGCGTGTTGTCCTGATTAGTTCATTCTGTTCACCTGTGTTCGTTCCATTCAGTCATTAGTCCCTCTCTTGCTTTGGTATAAGTACTCCCCGTTTCTGTTCAGTCTCTTAAGTCTTTAATCCAACAAGGGTGAATCCAAACACAATGTAGCACAGCAACTTTCAAGACATGTCGATGTAAAAGCAGACAAACTCAAAGTGAACATATAGGAACTTAAGTACTCAAGGATAATTAACTAGGCACACCTGCAGGGCCGTAGCTGGGGTTTGCGGGCCCCTGTGCAGGTTGTATCAGTGGGCCCTGTTTGAAATTGTTTAATTTGTATATTCAGTCTATTTATTTATTTGTACTATTTACACAATGTTTAGGTTTTTTCAAGTTTGAAGGTGTCCAAACTGTCAGATACAGAAACCGAATAATCAAATGTAAAATAGCACTGCATAGTCTTTACTGTAAAATATTAAATATAGTCAAACCAAAATTTATTCAGACACCTTCAACATTTCTAACATTATCATAGTTTATTTGCTATAGTTTAGAAAATGGTAATAAAATATGTCAAGAACTCAGTTAAACTGTCAGAACAAATTAATCTTGATAATGTCAGATAACTTTGATAGAAAGGTATGTAATGGATTACAATCAACCAAAAATTCAGACAACTGTTATGACAATGTTTACACAACTATCAATACTTTGTTGACCAATTATCAAGCAATGCTTCATTTTGTTCATTTTTGTTCTGTGGTGTATAAAGTTTGCATTAGCAATTAAAGAAAAAACACTTAAGCAAAATATGGTCAGGTCAAAGTGTCTGAATGATTTTTGGTCCCAAACTTTTTGTCAGTTTTACTGGTAGTCCACTGTACGAAGAATTTTTGGGTATAATATCACAGTTTACTTTATTTTGCTATACTCACTTAGGCCACATAAATAGTGTCCTGCAGCCACTAGTAAAATATATATATATATATATATATATATATGTGTCTGAATATTTTTTGGTTTGACTGTGGGTTAATTATTGTTAAAACTACAAAGTAATTCAGTCAAGAGCAGTGAGTGATTTTCTTTCTTTCATTTTCTTGGATTAACATTAAGGACACTAGTAAATTAGGCGCAGTCACTTTAAGAAACAATGCATCCAATATAATGATACACATCCGATTTCTTTCTCCACTGCTTACTTTCACTTAAGACATAACCGACAGTTTTTTCGAGGATACTCTCCAAGACGGGTATTTTGACAATTTTGTAGAAGAGGCAAATTCGATGTTTAAGCACTTTGAGACGCGTCTCTCTTGACGACGCGCAGCACTGGCCCGTCAACTGTCCTGAGTGTCTTTTTAGGCTGGCCTCAGCCAGTCGGTTGAGATCGGCGGGGGGCCCCCCCTCAGCCGTGGGCCCCTATAATTGTCACCACCTTTTACCCCACTAGCGACGGCTCTGACACCTGAACATAATAATACAATCAACACAACACGGGAAACAGTGCAAAAGCAAAACAAAGTCCAAATTAACAGAATCCGTGACAGTAAGAGCTATCATTATTGTGCACTTCTGTTTTTATGCTGCACAAAAAAAAACACTATTAAAAGCATGTTTCAAAAAATAAATTGATATCCAGGTCACCCTGCATCAGTTAACTGTGTTGCATCCTACTAAAAGTAGCCAAATTCTAGTGGGCCATATTTACAATTTCAAACTTCCATTTCAATTAGCCAGTGTCAAGTGCTGCATTCAAACCAGAAGTGGCCCTCATCTGTTTTATAATATATGGGGCATATTTGCCATGTCAAATGTGGGACAAATGTGGGCTTACACACTGACTAGCCAATGCTGACTGTGCCATATAATTGCCAAAAGTGGCCCACATTTGGTTGGCACTATTTGGGCCATATTCACTATTTACCACATGGGCAACTTCAGGGTCACATTCAGATTACACATTGCCGTGGACCACATGTGATTTGATACATTTGGGTAATTTTTGCTATTTCACATGTGGGCCACTTCAGGCTTACTGAAGTGCTTACTGAAGGCTTTCTGTCCAGGCCATAAGAAGGCCAACAGTGCCGTATCATTGCCTTAAGTGGCCCACATCTGCATCGTGCTATCTGGGATGGTGGCTTTTGTCATTTTTGGAGATTGAGGGTGAGAATCTTTGTCTACCTTTATTTTATTAAAAAGAGCATCTTTCATTAATAACAAGTAAATACAGTGCACTCTAAAAGTTGTTGAGGTTATTTTTAAGTAGTCTACTGTATGACTGAAGTAGTTCCAGGTCTATTCACTGCATTATAGTTCTATACGACTATAATTTCAATGTCGATTCAGAATTATGTTCATTGTGAAACTTGTGTAGAGGTGGAAACTCTGGATTGTTCTGATAGACCTTGAAAACTGGCAACTCTGGTAAAAGAGTAAGCGGCTCAGAGAGTTACATCCAATAAAGCTTTAATGAGTTGGATTCATAAATACAGGGCACGTTGGTGAGCAATGGCATTGCATAAATGTATATAAGTGTGTGGTTTTTCTGCATTAATGCACACAGCTTTAAAGTTCGAATGCTCACCCTGAGCCAGTGTGTGCATGGTCTTAAAGGGAAGGTGTACAGAATATAAATAAACCTGTAAAATGAAAGATGTGCCCTCTAGTGGTTAAATATGAAATGCAACTAAAAGGAAAGTCTTTCCTTCAACATGCATAAATGTGCATAAATATTTCCAGACAAAATTTACTTAGGCTTTACAGTGGCAACATATAAGCTAATTATTTAAATACTTTATATTCATACTTATAATATGATAATAGCTTCTCACACAGTATAAGTGGGTCATTATTCATGTAAAATGTAAAGCTGATTTTATTTAGGAAGGTAATTATATCTCCTGCAAAGTGATTATTATATTTGGGTTTCTTTGGCATCAAAGAGTGTTCTGTCTCTCACAAACAATGAGATATTTAAACACAAGTGACTTTATCAAAGAAACAATTTCGGGAGCTATTCACATCCATATTTTTTATTTAACAATATAATTTATATAAAATTTAATCTAAACATATTAGGACTAATCATTATTTTCATTTTGTTGTGAACAAATTTACTTTAACTGTTAAAAACTGAAAATTGTGTAATGATAATATTTTTCACAGACCTTTTATATAATTTTACAGATTTACCCATGTTGTTTCATATAAAAGCAAACACATAAATGTTTGTGCTTTAATTTACTTACTGTCTGGACGATCAAATAATGGACTACGTCTACCTGCTACTGCTAGAGAAAAACAAATCAGAGAGAGAGAGAGAGAGAGAGAGAGAGAGAGAGAGGGGGAGAGAGAGAGAGAGAGAGAGAGAGAGAGAGAGAGGGAGAGGGAGGGAGGGAGGGAGGGAGAGAGAGAGAGGATTGTTTAGCTATATAAATTATTTATAAAAGCATTTGTTAGAACTAATTGAGTACAGAACAGTGTGCATATAAGCTGATCAACACTAATTTAATTAGTGAAATTATGATTTTCCTTGACTTCAGAACATCTACAGTGTCAACACTTCAATATACTTATTGATCTATAGCCTCCATAATAAATATATATATATTAATAAACAGCCTATTGCCACAAATCAACAAAGTGCAAAGAATCACAGAAGTTTAGTTTCTTCCTGGTGTTGAGTGCCACGTTTAAACAAATGTAAGAGCGCAGTGAAATATTGTTTAACAAACTAAACGAAGAAAACAATTGCGAATTGTTTGTTAATATTTCATGAACACTTCATAAATCATTGAGGAAACCTTATATATGTACATATACATGTATCGAATTTGATTCTTACCTGTCGCCATTTGAACAATTACACCTTTAAATCTAAATCGAAAGAAAAACTAGAGCTGCTTTCGTCTGAAGAGCTTGCGGGGAAATATCTTAAAATAATCGTGGGCTTCCAATAGAGCTGTGCGACCAATCAGACTTTAGTTTCGGTTTCGATTTGGCTCATAACCATCATGACAATGAGACAAACATGATAAAGCGATGATTGAGCAGCATGCTGTCGCTTTCCTTCACTGGCCGCGCTTTCGCCCCTCATTTAAAGTCTAAACTTAACATCTATGCTTTATTTTAAGAGTTATTAAAAGCTCATTAAACTGTGAACGAGAAGCTTGGGCTTTCAAGCGCGCGCCTAAATCCTCAAATAAACATTAAAATATGTCAAAATGTCCGTTTTGGTGAGTATTTACGAATAGAGTTTGTCTTCAGTGAACATGAACAGTTGGGAAAGAAATGCATCAGTAATTAGATCCGTGCATCCGATGTGATGTAATTATTAATGCTAATGTAAACAAAATACAAAGAGAAAATCACTCACTTAACTAAAGAACTTTAGTAGCTTTAATAAGAATTCATTTGATTGCATAATATAAATTTTTAAATCTCAATTTAAAACTCAAAGAAATATTTATATTATGTTAAAAAAAATAGATAAAAGTAAAATAGAAATGAACTGATTTCAACTGAATAATTAGAGCGGCTTTACAGCAGAAGTGAATTCTGTTCATTATTGAATCATTATTTCCAGAAACGCGTCTGAGGATTGTTTAGTAAACGTTTGCAAAGAAACTTGTGTTGAAATATGAATCAGTACGGATCTGTTTGGTGACATGTTCGGTTTACTTAGTTTTGTTGTGACCACGAGTTGAATGCATTAAACCTGCATGACCACAGCAACATGCGATTATCAGATATGAATAAAACATTATTATCCATCCCACAGTCTTGTAAATCAGTTAACTGATCATGTCTTTTTATTTAAGTGTATAATAATATTATTAAATGCATATTATTAGACTGTAATATAATATTATTATATTAACTGGTTAGAGCTACATTTTTCTATTTATTGTTATATATGCTAATTTCCCTTTTCCATTCGTGTATCGCTTTACCTAATTAACGTTCTGTGTAATTATTCTGATAGTATTATTATTATGCTGCCTACCATATATTTTGCAAATACTGTAATTATGCCAACTAATTTTTGACATGATTGTATTCAAGCCTGTGTTTGACGAAACAAATGATCGTGTTGTGTTTTCATTTACAAACGAAAGTACGCGAATGATTCATTCCTCAACGAAGCCCTATAGTATTTCGAATTATATTCTATTAATTAGCCTAATAATATGAAATATGTTAAATTAAATTTTTAAACTGCACTTCCAGTAAAAATTCCCCCAAGTCACCGCATAATCAAAGCTTTATTGGCATGATGTCAGGCATTTACAGCAGGCTATTATTTACAAAACTATTCAGAACGTTAAGTAAAGAGATCGAAATGAATATATTTTTGTGGCTGCTCAGAATTCTGTGTATAGATGCAATGCAGCTTAAAAGGCAGACTCCGTACAATGTGGGTAAGCACATCATTCATGACAATACATTTTTGGGTATTATTTGATCCTATGTATTTTTGCATTTTAAATGTCTGTTTAAAGTTAGGAACAGAAAGTATTGAGTACTTAGAGGACGGGTTCCCTCATGTCCTGCAGATTTGGAATAAAATCAAGCCTTCATTATTGTGGGAGAAATGACACTGAAGCACAACTGATTTTTACAAGCAGTCAATACATGGTTTGAATTATTGTACATTTGGATATTGAGTATCCCAGAGGCCTGCTGCTGCTGTTTCTACAGCACTCAATACTCTATTCTGATCTGTTTCATCAGCACAACATCACCTGTTTAGACCGTTTATAATTGCATTGTCTGTACTAGCTTCTGTTTGTTTATCTATTTAAAATAATAACAGTTGAAACCAATAACTTTATTTAATATAGGGTAGAGTGCGTGAAAACGCCCCCTGCTGTTTTTTCCTAAAATAACAATTGATAAAGTCAAAATACATTTCTGGGGGGAAACACCCCCTTGGTACAAATTGAATTTTTGTTAAAAATCTAATAACATGAAAACTCTGGACATTTTTCATACTTAGTTTATAATTGATGTCATTGTCACTAATACTTTGATAACTATTCTGGACACGTTTAATGCATTCAGTTTAGATATGGTGTTAGAATTTTGTAATTCTTTTGCAAGTGGTTACAGTGTTTCAGCTTGATTCATCGTGAATCTTTATTGTTTTTGGTGTACACCTTGAAAGAACAAACTCAAGGACAAAACACAATTTTGTGAGAATTGAGATGTGATATTGTTGCTCAAACAGCACAAGGGCTGGACTGGTAATCGGGCATACCGGCATTTTCCCGGTGGGCCGACGCACTGAAGGGGCCGACAGAATTTTTATTTTTTATTTTTTGCCAAGGACCATCACGCAGGGACAACGAGCAGTCAGTGGTCCATTGGTTTGTCTCCTGCATTGACAGCGTAAACCACCCAATCACAATGCGCTATAGACAGAGCGATGAAGTATTTTGCTCCGCCTAAATAAACCCCAACTTCTTCCGTATCGGCTTTCCCCACGTTTCACAGCAGCTTTATAAAAACAGGCTTGCTCTGCGGTGAGTGATGCGGGCCAAAGAGCCAGGCAGGAGGGGAGAGGAGAGTAGTTGAATCGGTAAAGTGCTTGATAAGGGACTCGGAACGGAGGCAGGCATCTAGTGTGTGCGCGTGCGCGCGCCATGAGTGCAAAATAGCTTTTTAATGTTTTTTTATTTAACACTTTTTTAATAAACCGTAAATTCGTCCCCCGCAATTTTTTGGCCAAGTCAAGTCAAGTGTGTTCATAGAGGTTTCCATGGGCCAATGCGAATAAATCTAGATTTAAATTCGAAAAGACACGATATTGTCGGACCTGACGTTTTATTCTTATCCAAAACAACTAGATGCAATGATACATATCTACACTACCAGTCAAAAGTTTTTGAACAGTAAGATTGAGATTTTTTTTTTAAAGAAGTCTCTTCTGCTCACCAAGCCTGCATTTATTTTATCCAAAATACAGTAAAAGCAGTAATATTGTGAAATATTTTTACTATTTAAAATAACTGTTTTCTATTTGAATATCTGTTAAACTGTAATTTATTTCTGTGATCAAAGCTGTATTTTCAGCATCATTACTCCAATCTTCAGTGTCACATGATCTTCAGAAATCATAATAATATGCTGATTTACTGCTCAAGAAACATTTATTATTATTATTATTTTTATTATCAATATTTAAAACAGTCGAGTAATTATTTTTTTTCTGGATTCTTTGATGAATAGAAAGATTCAAAGATCAGCGTTTATCTGAAATAAAAAAGCTTTTGTAACATTATACTCTATAGCCTACCATTCAAAAGATTGGAGTCAGTATCATTTTTATTTTGTTTTTTGGGAAAGAAATTATAGAAATTAATACTTTTATTTAGCAAGGATGCTTTAAATTGATCAAAAATGATGATAAAGACATTTATAATGTTACAAAATATTTCTATTTCAGATAAATGCTGTTCTTCTGAACTTTCTATTCATCAAAGAAACCTGAAAAAAAATCTTTTCATAATACATAATAATAATAATGATGATGTTAAATGTATTATGAGCAGCAAATCAGACTATTTGAATGATTTCTGAACATCATGTGACTGGAGTAATGAAGCTGAAAATTCTGCTTTGATCACAGGAATAAATTACATTTTAAAAAAAAAATTAAATATTAAAAACATTTCACAATATTACTGTTTTTGCTGTATTTTGGATCAAACAAATACAGGCTTGGTGAACAGAAGAGACTTCTTTAAAAAAATAATTAAAAAAACTTACTGTTCAAAAACTTTTAAATGGTAGTGTATATCATATATATATATATTATATGGTGGTGGTGGGCCGCCTGGACCAAAAAATGCCAGGGCCGATTTTTTGTCCCAGTCCAGCCCTGCTACTGATTATACCCTGTATGATTGTGTATGTGACAAATAATAAAGAACCTTGAACCTTGAACCTTGAGAATCGCATCACACTGTGCTTCTTCAAGAATTTCACTCATCAAGGCACATGTGCTGTGATGATGTGACAATAAAAGTGATTTGATTTCTGAAATTAGGCTATTATCTTTTTCTATATAGTGTAGTAGTTAGCTATCTAACTACGTGACTGCTTGTCAAGCATGAAAAACACACGTTTTATTTAAGGCAGCGGCTATTTGCACTAAGTGTAAATAGCATATTTTTTAGCGATAGATGCTATTTACACTAAGTGCAAATAGCAATGGATTCTATTTACACTATGTTAAAATAGCAAGATTTTCTGCTATTTATACTACTTATTGCAAATAGTGGCAATTATATGCACCTCAGTATTGTCGTACATTATAAAACATTATAAAACAGTACGCAATAACATATTGAGCGCAAATTGTAGTTTTAATTCAAATTATTAAATGCATGCCACCTTATTGGGACAATAAAGCCCTCCCTACACCTACCCTAACCGATACTTTATTTTCAACTTTTTGATTATTTCCTTCATTTTTATTTAAAATAAATGCCTTTCTGATGCAATATGAGATTTGAAAAGGGAGAAAAAAAGTTTGGCAAAAGGCGGGCTCCAACCCGGGTCGATCGCGTCAAAAAGCATGTGTCTTACCAGCTACGCCACTGAAACTGATGATGGAACAGCGCCTATTTTTAGTGTTGACTAACTCAATCACAGGTTAGTCAATCTTGTAGCCACAACATAATATCATGTTCCCACGAGTTAATATGACATTCCCACAAATGAATATCTCGTGGCCACGACAAAACTAAGTGAACCGAAGACGGGCCCTCCCGGGCACCGTAGTATACAGCATGCAAAGAGCGCTCCCTTTAAATTTATTAAAAACTGTCACTCATTCATCACGATCTTACAAAGTTCCGTTTCCAATGAATGTGACCACACAATGAAACTTCTTTTTTTTTATGAAGTTATGAGCATGATAGAACCATAGACTGTATGGATAGAACTCAGCGCTGGACAAAAAGCGGTGAGTGCATGGATTCCAACCTAACACCTCTGATTGGCCATTGCGTTGTAGAAAATGTCTGTGATTGGCTACTTTGCTCCCCTCTGCAAAAATGCATTGTAAAATAATTTGACGCTTTACAAAGCACAAGGGCAGAGACACTGGATTGTTTGCAAATCTATTTCGTTATACTGTTATTACAAAGAAAACAGATCCTAGACCAGGAGTTATGGGCAGCTTTTCTACCTAAAAGCAATCAGTTAGACTATTATACACAATGAGTTAGATTATTATATATGCGAAACTAAAGTCCGGCCGTCCCACTCGGTCCAGAGCAGGAGCACAGGGAACCCCTGTGAAATTTACTTTCATCTGAAAAGAGGACTTTGGACCACTGAGCAACAGTCCAGTTCTTTTTCTCCACAGCCCAGGTAAGATGCTTCTGACGTTGTCTCTGGTTCAGAAGTGGCTTGGTAGCCCTTTTCCTGAAGACATCTGAGCGTGGTGACTCTTGATGCACTGACTCCAGCTTCAGTCCACTCCTTGTGAAGCTCTCCCAAGTGTTTGAATCAGCTTTGCTTGACGGTATTCTCAAGCTTGCAGTCATCCCTGTTGCTTGTGCACCTTTTCCTACCCAAATTCTTCCTTCCAGTCAACTTTGCATTTAATATGCTTTGATACAGCACCAGAGCCGGCGCCAGCGCAGCAGTGATGGGGGGGCGACTGAGGTAACGAAAGGGGGCGATGACGTAGCAAAAAGTAAAAATAAATAAATAAATAAAAACATATGTGGCCCATTCACGTATTTGTCGGACCGTAAACAAGCCTGCCCGCGCTACTACTACAACTATTAGAATACTGGGTTCACACACAGATAGTGTTTTGGTCGCCAGACAGGTCAGTGGAAGGTTGTTTTTTTTTCTCTTCAGTGCAGTGTTTTAGAATGATGTATTATGCGCGGAGAAGCTGCTATATAAGACGAGAGCGGCAGAGCGCAAATTCAAATACATCCGTGGCGCATTTACTTTGAAATACAATGGAAAACACCGCAGTGGAATGAAAAATGCGTTCTGAGTGAATGGCCCTACTAAAAGGTAGTCTACTTAACAAATACAGATGGCAGAGTATAATAAAACAAAATCGCATCAAATTCGAAAATCTGACATCCAGGAAATATCATGTCTTAGGGCAGCAGTTTTATCACAAATACGGGCCAAATGGTGCCCTAAGCAGAATTGTATTGTTGTGCCCCCTCCCCAAAATATTATGGAAGTAAAAAAAAAACTAAAGGGGTCAAAATAGACCTTTAATAAAATATAAAAGTAAATAAATATATAAATAAATTGTAATTAAATTGAATTATTTACAAATTACAATTACAGTTACCACCCATGGCTATGATTTTATTAATACAGCTGTCAGATCGATTTTATAATCCAAAGCATTCAGAAATCACACAAAAGAAAATTAAGCAGCTTTACTACGATAAAACCATGGTTAATTTTTGTAAGGGTTGTGATGTTCACATGTTTTTCTTGAAGAAATTATAGAGGCTGTAGCATTTCTATTGCAAAAAGGTGGCCAAAAATAAAAGATTAAGTGGATATTTTAATTAAATATTTGGTCGATATTAAAGGACTTGATCGTCCTGTGTAACAGCAGCAATTACCAGCCTTTGGTGCCCTTTGCAGGCATTTGTAATAATATGTAGCCTAATGTACATAAATTGTATATTTTGTATTACTTTATGTATATTAACAGTTATGCAATATGATTATAAGTAATTAACCGATCATTATTGCCTCATTGTTTTATATAATGTTTTATAAGTCATTTTAAAGGCTATTGTTCGCTTAGGTCTGTTTTTATAACCACACACAAAAAAAAAAAAAAAATCTCAATAATTATTTGCAAATTATTATTTGAAGTAACAAAACCACGGTTAATTTGTGGTTACCATGGCTACAAGAACATGGAAACTCAAAGAGAATATTAAGGCAGATGCTGATGGTGAAAGTATTAGACATTATTAACGTCAACAGCCAAAAAACTTTCACAGGATTATGAACGTACATGAAAATGATGCACGGGCTTCATCTTGGGCTTTTTCCTTTTTCCTTTCTGGCCCTGGACTGCTGATGGCTTTTCCCGGGCATAGTCTTCGATCATTTATGATAATTTGCATTCAGCCGCAAATATGAGTGAGGGCGGGCGCGAGCGCAGACGCGGGAAGTGCGCGTCACATGTGCTTAGCTACTGCGTTCATTTTTTATCATTATATATAGGCTATCTGTATATGTTTATATTTTTATTTATGTATATATTAATATAGAACGAAAAAAATTATGCCCTATGCAAACTCTGCTTATAGGGAGCGGCGGTACACCACCACAACCACCAGAAATACTCAATTGTGTCTGTTTTACAATGAAACAAGCCCTGACATAACACATTCATTGCGGCCCATTTAACAGATGTATCATTTTAAGTTTAACAAACTGAACAGCATCAAACAATACAGCAAAATAATCAATTAACTACGATAATCTAGCCCTCTATTAAACATTAAAAAAATATTTCATCATAGCTTTAGCTTAGTCAGTAGTGCTGCATTATGCCTGCATTTAGTTGAACCGCTTGCGGGGGAAGTTTGTGTCAGATGTAATTAAAATGCGACTTTGTGAAACATACTGTCCTAAATGTTTGCTATAGTAGCATCAAATTAATGCTAGAAAGCTTATTCGTTTGGCAACTGTGCTTTTTATATAAACCATTATATTTCATAAATAAAATCTATTTTCACACTCATCTTGAGTGAGGGGGCGACGCCCCCTGACGCCCCCCCGTGGCGCCGGCCCTGTACAGCACTCTGTAAACAGCCACACCTTTCAGTAATGACCTTCTGTGACTTACCCTCTTTGTGGAGGGTGTCAATGTCCGTCTTCTGGATCATTGCCAAGTCAGCAGTCTTCCCCCTTATTGTGGTTTCAAAGAACAAGAGATACTCAGAATTTATACTGTATGGATGGTCATTTATTGAAACTCAAATGTAATTCTAATATTTTGAGAAACTGATTTTTGACTTTCATGAGCTGTAAGCTCTAATCATCAAAAGTAAAAAAAAAGTGTTTTACTTTACATGTAATGAATCTAAAATATATGAAAGTTTCACTTTTTGAAATAAGTTACAAAAATAAATGAACTTTTTCATGATATTCTAATTTTTTGAGATGCACCTGTATATATCCATCCGAACAGGTTTACGTTTCAAAAAGTTCATAAAAACATGGCAAAAGTAATCCATATGGATGGTTGTTTCATCCAAATCCTCTGAAGAGACACGATCGCTCTATGTGATTCAGCAGTTTTAATTTTGATTTTCATTTAAATTAATTAACCCACATTCACGGAGCACATCAAAACCGGAAAACAGAAGCTCAGACGAGCGTGCTTGATGCTCCAGAACCAATCAGATTTAGTCACGCATGTGACGTAAGCACGTCTGAGCCAGAGCCGTTTTATTTTTGCGCTTCAAGTAAATACAGCAATTTTAAGCATATCTTTGGAAAACGGATTTATGTTATATTTATAACATAAAATACAACATAAATCAATTTTATTTATGTTAGGTTTATATGATGGTGAAGTGCTTGTGGAAAATACCGCTGGTGTTCTGCCACTGAAACAGTATATACATACAGTATATATATGTGCACAGGTTGATGATCATTATTAACCCTTAAATAGTTCATGTCAAAATATATATGGAGGGCCTTATAATATAATATATTTAATTAAATGTTAAAAACTTCTTCTAAAATTAAAACCTATGGTTAAAAAGAACAAAGATTACAAATTTTAAAAGAAATGAATTAGTTTTAGGGGTACGTTAACCTTTAATCCTTTAATTCCCAATAATTTTTTTTCCTATAAGATTTTTTGGAATTAACTATGTTAACTGAATTATTTTAGTACCCTTTGTAAATACAAGTTTGTTTGTTTTTACTTATTTCTTAACCCACCTTTTTGAAAAGTGTTGCCTAAATTTGTTTTGAATAAATTGTAATAATTATGAAGCTTTGGAATGGGCCAACCTTATTTAAAGAAACTAGCTTTGAAAACTTGAAAAATTTAAAAGACGAAAAAAAATTGTACTGTGAAAGAAAATATTTTAATAAGTTTTTACCAAAATTTTAATAAAATTCAAATTCAGTCAATGTCTTTGTTTGCTAAATTTGAAGTTAGAATTCAAAAATTTAGTTTTGTAAGTTTTTTTTAATTTTGATAAAAAGTTTTCCTGTCCAAATTAACATTTTGTACAATTTACCTTCTATAATTATAAAATATGTAACCTTCGATAATTTTCAAAAGTTGTTTTTCATTTGAAACAATTTTTTTAAAATTGAATCTTTTATAATATTACATTGAAACCAACTAGGGGTGGAGGCTGCAAAAGTTTTAAAGTGCATTTCCATTAACCTTCTGATTTCAAAATGTTTTTAAATGCTTTTGGTTTTGCTTTTGAAAATGCCAATTTAATAATTGAGGGGAAAAGCAAAAAAATGAGTGCCAATTTGTATAGATACGGACAGTAAAGGGTTAAGATTTTAAAAACAAATAATATTACAAATTGAGTTTTAATTTATTTATTTATATTTAAACAAAAGTCGACGAATGTTCAAAAAACAGAAGCCTGAAATTACCATTGAAAGGCCTGGAGGAACAGGTCCGGTTTTTTTTAAGCCAGGAAAATGCTTAATTGTCCTTTCAGATGGCCTTGTATTTTTCTGGAAAGTGGTGACTGAATGAACTGCTAGTCAGAAATGTGAGCTCACTGTTAAACTCCTGAGTTAACCAGTTCGGTCTCTGGGTCTTGTGAAATTCTACCTTCTCATCACTGATTTTGGCTTGATTTACATTTAAACAGCACATTCCCAAATCCTCGTGAACCCGGGAGGGGCAAACACTGACCAATGAGTTCAACTCTCATTATTTTTTTCAGCAATTCAGTTTATTTGTATAGCATTTTTTGAACCATATTTATTTTATGTTTTGTTTGGGGTGCTTAAAATCAGGTTTAAAAAAATGTTAATTTCATGAGAACTATTATAAACAACTTTAATATACAAATAAATTTTTCCTGAAAATAACCCTTAAACAAAAGTTATTTTAAAAGTTTTAAAAACATTGAGGTACCCATTATTTATGTTTTTTTCCAACTTGAAAGCAATGGCTCCGTAACCAGCATTTTAAAAATTTCCATTTTTATAACCAACATTAACGGAGCCAATTCCAAGGGGAAAAAAACTAGGAAATCTGGGTCCGCAACGTTTGGTTAACAACATTCTTCAAAATTTTTTTTTGGTTCAAGGTTTAAAATAAGAATTTTACTATCCCTTTAAAAGGATTATATAAATATCAAATATAATTTAAATTTAAATATGTGAGCCTGGGAAAAAGCGTCTAATAAACAGGTATATTTGTAAATAGCCAACAAGTTGATGGGTCAAAATTACCTTTTTCATGCCAAAAATATTAGGATATTAAGATATGTTCCATGAAGATATTTTTAAATTTTTACCGTAAATTACAAAACTTAATTTTTGATTATAATATGATTTAAGAATTCTTTGAACAATTTAAAGGTGATTTTCTCAATAAGATTTTTTTTCACCCTAACCGATTTACAAATAGGTTCTCAGCCAAATATTGTTATCATAACAAACCTAATCAATGGAAAATTATTTAATAGGTTTCAGATGATTTCTCAATTTCTTGACCCTTTGCTGGTTTTGTGCTCCAGGGCCATTTGTAAAACAGTAAATAATTAGATTTAAAACGGACTGTCCGCTTGATGTCGAAGGCTTGAACAGGTTTGACACCAGGATTTTTCTGAAATTTTCACCAAAACTTCTTGAATTAAATGAGCTGAGGAGGAACTCGGTCATAACTTGCTACCACATGGGACTGCAGGCCTGACTCCTTACTGAATGCTGGAGGAGCCCATGTGGTGACGCCGGAGTTCAGAATCTGTCCCGGCCCTGCCGGAACCTGAAAGGGCCAGCTCCCAACGGGCGAGGAGGGGGTGCCCGTCCAATTAACATGACGCATTCCCTGCTGCTTTTCCCTCGGAAAATCAGAGAATTAACTCCTGAAAATCCAAATACAGGGTCGAGAGACCCATACCTAATAGACCTGTCGTTGTCGTTATTAACAGGAATCAGCCATGTTAGTGAGGCTCCCAATTTAATTTGTAAAAAATTCAAAAATAAAAAATATCATCATTATTATCACACATTATTATTAATTACACATCTATCTACTGCACTATTATTTTGCAGATGTTGATCTACTATTATTATTATTATATTATTATTATTATTATTAACTTCTTCTACATTACCTTGTTGTATCATTACATTATCTATTATTTCTACTATCTATCTTTTGTCTTCTATATATGTCTTCTATAAATTTTTGTTACACATGGTTCCAATTGGTAATTTTTTGTAAACCAATTCCAAGTTTGGGGGGGGGGGGTTATTACTTTATTTTTAAACTTCTTTTTGGACAACCAATAAAAAATGCAAAAATTTTCATTTAGCTAATGTAATATCATAAAGCTGGGAACGCCCAAGCGTTTAAAGAATCAGGTTTATTTGGTTTAAAAGGTTTACTTATTGAGGTGAGGGTTTTTTTTGGTTTTCCAAAATGAACCAAATTTCTATTTAGAAGGGTCTAAAAGTTTCCCTTTTGGAGGATTGGGAGACATAGGAGGATTTAAGGCAAATCCACAATTATATTCGCACTACTAAACCTTCAATTATAACAATAGTACTCAAACTAATTCAAAATACTGTGTAAAGAGGTTTTAAGTGCTTTTTTATCCTGCATCCCACATACGCAAAGTATTTTTTGTGCATCCATTAGCTGTCTGATTCATGTCGGGATGCATGAGGTTACCTGAGACCTTATTTAGGTTCCATGATTAGGAAAAAATGAAAAAATGGATTTTCAAGTTTTTCAGAATTCCGAAAATAAGAATTTTAAATTAATTACAATTCCATGGTTAAAATTTAAATATATTTTCAAACTTACTTGTTAATTTAAAAATTCACTTGATTAAAATGATGAAAATAAAAATATTCTTTAAAATGTTTATCTTGAAAAGTGATTTATTTCTAATGCTTTATTTCATGAAACAAAAGGAGTTGGGCAAATTTAAAAGTTTAAGGCAACCGTTAAATTTTTGAGTTTTCCAATTATTTTTTAGGAAATTTCTCAACTTTTTGTTATTAAATTAAAACAAAATCCAGAGAACCAAAAATTGGAAGCTGGTTCCTTAAACATTTAAGTTTCCCAATTTCTTTTTTTAAGTTGGACAAATTTGTATGGTGAAAAATTTATATTATAAATGCAATTTTATAAAACTTGATATAAAAAATTTATTTTGTACAAATAAATTTTTCTAAAATACTTTCATCTATTTAAAAAATGTGTAACAACGTGTTTTATTTCAATATATTTTTTTAATATTCTGTATAACAGAATCTTAATTCATGTTTATAAAATTAACTTTTTAAATAGTGTAAAAATTATTATAAAATATGTAGTTTTTGAAAATTCTAAAATATTTTTTTGTTTTAAATGTTAAGCATTTAGGTAAATTAATTTTTGAATTTAATTTAAAAAGGTTTAATAATATGCAAAACTAAAAACTTTAAAATTATACAAAACGTATTAGGGATAGTTACCCAAAATAATGTTGTCAAAATCAACTAGAATTTATAGGATATTAGTGTTCTAAATATTGTACTACTAAATTATCCCAAATAATTTTGATAAAAGTAAATATCATTGTAGGTTATTAACCACTTTGTTGATTTTCTCATTTAAATTCACCCTAATTCCAGAAATAAAAAATAACTAGAAAAATTGTATTAACAAAACCAATGAAAAATAACCACAGTTCCAAGATGAATTTCCTTCTTTAAATGTTGTTCTGTTTTGTGTTCAGCCTTTTTAACGAATATTATATAATAAAACAACGTCAACGTTTGATGTAAACTGAACATTGACTTCATGGTTGAGAATTTTTCAACGATTTCTTTGAACTGTAAATGAACTGACCAAACATTTCTCATGAATTGCTACAAACTATATAAGCCAAGTTTCCATCTAGAGTTTTTGAGCTGCAGCCGAATTTAAGGAGTGTTTCACATTACAGGCTACCTCACCGAAAGTTCCTAATTTGGTTTGTTTCTTTGGGTGGAAATAAGAATTTTGTAAAATCTAAAACAGTGAGCGAGCCTTTATAGTACGACGTGTCGTGTAAACAGACTAAGCGAGAAAAGGAAAGAAACAACAAACATTCAACTATATCATTATCTTAATCTATTATTCAAACTGTGCTTCGAACTTCGTTCAATATTCAATATTCACTCCAACCGGTCGCGATCATTTATTCACTTCGGGCTTCCTGCGCATCCAATCATTTATTTAATACTTGGGAGCGGGTTTAAATTAATTTTTGTAAACCAATTTAATTTGGGGGGGAGAAATATGGTTTCCTCAAAGTTTTGTTACAATAAAAAAAGGAAAAACATTTAAGTATTCACAAATGTTACCCGATAAAAGTTTCTTGGAAAATAAATAGTTTTTGTTTTTGGAAACATTTGTTTTCAATCACCGGTCAGCTTTTAGGTTTTTCTCTTTTTTGTAAGTGACCTTTCTGTTTTAAGGTCTTTCGAAGTTTGCTTTCAAAACAAAATAAGGGAAAATTACGAATTAATTTAGTTTCCTTTACTAAATTTCAATTATAAACAAATGTTTATCTCAAACCTTATTTTCTTTGTAAAGTTTCTTAGATTTGGGCTATCCTTCTGCAATTTAAAGCAGAAAACTGTATCTCTGATTCATCTTTGTGTCTTCTTAAGAGTAATTTTAACCTTATTTTTTTGTTCCCGGCAATAACAACAAAGTCTAGTTAATTCTTGAATTATTTTATTAATTGTAACTTACTGTCAATGTTTGTACTTTTTAAAAAAAAATTTAACTTTTGCAATTGAAATTCGCTGGATAAATGGTTCCATTATTTGTTAAAATTGGTTCGGGTTACAATCTTTTTTTTTTCTATTTCTTTTTTTATTAAAATAAAAAATAAAATTAAATAATTATAAAAATAAAAAAAGAGAAAAAAAGAAGAAAAATAAAAATACAAATTTAAGAAAAATGGTTTAATTATAATAAAATGTGTAACCAGGTCTTTTTATTTATTATTTTGATAACCACATTTTATAAAATATATTTAAATATGGCATTAAAAATTTAATTTGTGGTTTGGTTTAATATATATTTTTTTATAATTTTTGTAAGGGTGTTGGGGTTAAAAAAATAAATAAATCATTTATACCTTAATAAATAAAATATTATTAAAGTTACCAAATAGGTGAACAGGCTGTGGAAGTTTCTGTCTCACTATATCAACTCTAATAAAGAAAACAGAATTTAGAGAAATTTTTGTTTCTGTATGTGAACAGAAATGAAGTTAGGTAGTAAACAATACAAAGAAAACAAAGAAGAGTTTAAAATTACAAGTCAGATGAATATTAAATACCTAAATTGTGTGCTCACCCTAATGAACTTCCTCAAAAGACAAAAACATCATTCAAGTTATTATATTAAACTGCCATGCTTCTTGTGAAATATGGATGCTTAACTGTTTTTGACTCTTCAATTTAAGGCAGAACTATTTTAGAAAGTCAAATCCTTCTAAACAAATTTCCCACATTTTTTGATCAAGCTTTAAATGTTGTTTTCCTGTTACGTCTACCAGCAAAATCAAATAATTGGGTGAATGACTTTGAAGGAATAAAAATTGGAATCAACTAGTAGCTGTTTGTTCCCAACATTCTTAAAATACTTCGGTTAACACATGCATTAGGAACAACTTGACGGAGATAAATGCAGTGTTAATGTTCTTTAATAAACACCCTAGAGTTTTGATTATGGGTATGATGATATGGATAGAGGCCCTGGGGCCGTGGGAATAATCTATTAAACATTGAATGTGAGAAATTCCTGAGAAATGGCACTAAGACACATTTGAACATTTAGATCACCATGACTACCTAGGAAAACAGAAGGTTTGTGTTTTTGTCTCCACTGGGAATATGGGATTGCCCCTATGGGACCTTTAATGATTCATTTATTTTTAAGCTTTTCAAAGCTCTGAAAATTGATTATTAAAATACAGGGACATTTAAGGATTAGAGTTTCCTAGCATTTTAATATTATAAACCAAATTAACTGTTTCAAACCTTATTTCTTTTATTTCAAAGATACCTACAAATTCTGCTATTTTACATTTACTTTACATTTTGCTTTAAGAGTTTTATCCAAAGCGATTACAGTCATTATACTGGTTATAATTTTTTTATCGTATTTTTCTTGTTTTAAAAATTTGAACAAGCGATTTTTACATATTTGATATTTATTAAGATAACCGCTTACAATCTTGGTTTTATCTTAATTAAATAAAAAAAAAATTTACAAAATTAAAAAATAAAACAAAAAAAAACAAAAGAATACCAATAAAACTTAAAAAACATTTTTTAATTATAAATAAAAAGGAGAAATGGGCATAAATAGCAAAATTTAATAAAATATAAAAATTCTAATTATAAAAACAATGGTTTGGTATTTAATCTTTAAACTATTAATTTTTTTATAAATTTTGTTATTTCATTAAAAATATTAAATATTATATTAAAATAGGAAAAAATTATTTTTAATTTAATAAAATGCAGGCCTTAAATATTCATTATTTAAATAATTATAAAAAACAATTTAAAAAAGTTTGATGTAACAATTTGAAATTAATATAATTTTTTTTAAAAAAAAAATATTACAATTACTATAACAGGTTAATTATTGGGAAAGTAATAATTTTTAGAAACTATAAGTCAAATTTAAGTTTATTAAAATATAAAGTAAGTTTTGAAGTACTAAAATTGTTTTTATTTATAAAAGAAAATATAAGTTTAAAAAGTCCGAAACTTTAACACAAACAGCATAATTCTGGAAAGCATTAAATTCCCCTGTTCCTGCGGAACTCTTCACATGAACAAATATTTGAGTTTCATTACTTTAGAAGGAATAAAACTAGGGTTGGTGGTGTTGTTTTTTTTTTTTTGGTATGAGGTTGGTTGTGGGTTGGTGTTTGTTTTTGCTTTAGTGGTTTAGAGGAAAAATTTGTATAATGACTGGGATGGAATATTACAATTTGAAGGTGTTTTAGAAATGCCTAGAAATTCAAAAGGCTTAAAAAACTCTAAATTTTTTTGAAAATCTAAAGATCACCAGCTCCTGGAGGGCAAGTTTGGTGTGGGTGGTGAGGGAATGCCCACGATTGTTCATATAAAAACCATTACGTATAATCCCATAAACCACAAAAACCAAAGTTTTTGTGTTTTGGTTGGTTTTGTTTTTTTTTCTTTTGGAGGATATGAGTATTTTTTTTGTTTGTTTTTGCTGTTTTTCTTTATATGATTTGGGTTTTTGGGATAGTATTTAATGGTTTAATTTTTTTGTTTTTTTTGTTTCTTGGTTCTGGGGTTTTGTTTGTTGTTTTGTTGTTGTTTGGTTTGGTTTTTGTTTTTAAAAATGTTTTTTTTTTTTTTTTGTTGTGGTTTTTTTTTTTTTTTTTTTTTTCTCATTGGGGGGTTGGAGATTGTTTTTTTGTTTATATATATAGTGAGTATATATTTTTTTTTTTTGTTGTTTTTATATAATAAAGTTATATATATATTTTGTGTTGGGTTTTTTTTTTTTTTTTTTTTGTTTGTGTTTTTGTTTTTTTTTTTTTTTTGTTATATAGTAGTATGGTTTTTTGGTTTTTTTTTTGTTTTAGAAGAATTTGTTTTTTTTGTAGTTTTGGAGTATTATTGTTTTTTTTTTTTTGTTTAAAATTTTGAGTTAGGTATTTGGGTTTGTTTGGTGTTTGGGTGTTTGAAGAAGAGTTTATTGAGGGGGTGGTTGGGGTGTGTGTGTGTGTGTGTGTGTGAGGAGGAGTGTGTGGTGTGAGTGTGTGTGGGTTTTTGTGTGGTTGTGTTTGAGGGTTTGGTGGGTGTTTGGTTGTGTATTAAGTATATATGGTGGTTTGGGAGTGTGAGTTTGTGGGGTGTTTGGTGTGTGGGTGGTGTGGGTTGTGTTTGTTCGGGTTTATTGGTTTATGAGGACACAAAAAAACATGGGTAACAGAGGTTTTTGGGTGGTTTTGGGTGTTGTTGTTTAAAAGGTTAAAAACTCTAAATGGTTTTTTTTGAAAATTAAAAATGAAAGTTTGTGGGGAAGTTTGGTGTGGTGGTGTGGGCTGACCCAAGTTTGTTGTTAAAAATTGTTGGGAGTCCCTAAACCCAAAAAAGTGTGTGTGTGTGTGTGTGTGTGTGTGTGTGTGTTTCTCGAGGGGGCGGGGTCACAGGGCGCTTCAGGTGCGGGGCCATTTTCTTCTCCTCAGTGTTTCTCTGAATCAGTGACAGACTCGAGCTCAAACAGTCAGCTGCCGCTAAAACTCTGAAATCATGAAATCATGCTGATTTAAATCACCGCGGATACAATCACTCTCCTACAATCATGAAGAAAGGATCGCTCAATTTCCTGGGTCGGAAGAATCAATCTCTATTTGGCACCAATGTGGAGTTCAAGGACATGGGTAAGAGAGATTCACTTGTGTAGAGATTAAATAGATATGATAGCAGTTTATTAAAGTGCTCTTCGCGCGACCTTTGCACCTGTTGCGGAGCGCGCACACGCGAGCGCGTCACACTTCAACGCGAAACACTTTCTTAAAGACACGTATAGCCTTTAAAACAGACTCTGGATTAGTTTGCGTTTGAAAATAAATTAGTGGCAAAAACGTATTTATTTTCTGACAGAATAACCGTAAAAACCGTGATATCTCCGTTTTTGATCCGGAGGTCCGTGACCTGACGTGTCCGATTACACTGACAGAAAACTACGACTATGTTTTTTGGACATAAATCATGGTAATACCATGTTTCTTTGGACGTATACCATAATAGTACCATGTTTTTTGGACATATACCATGATAGTACCATGTTTTGGACATGTACAATTGGTTTTGGATATACACAGTAATGATACCATGTTTTTACACTTAAAAAATGGTGCTACCATTGTATTTTGGACATGTACCACTGTAGCACAATGTTTTTTGACATATACCATGATAGTACCATGTTTTTGGACATGTACATTGATAATACATTGGTTTTGGATACAGTAATGATAGCTAATGATAGTAATTTTTACACATAAAAATGGTGCTACCATTGTATTGTGGACATGTACCAATGTAGTACAATGTTTTTGGACTTTTACCATAATTCTACCATGGTTTTGGACACTTACCATGGTACTACAGTGGTTCTGTGTATGTAAAACAATGGTAATATATTTTTATAGTTACAAAAATGGTACACCATTGCATTTTCAACATGTACCACTGTAGTACCATGCTTTTTGACTTGTACCATGATGCTACAGTGGTTTTGGATATGCAGCAATGATATGTTTTTATACTTACAAAAATGGTACTACCATTGTATTTTGGACATGTACCACGGTAGTCATGTAAATACCACTGTACATGATTTTAGTACCAAAGGTATATTTCAGAGTACCATAGTATTACTTTTTTTTTTAATTAACATATGAAACACACTAATTTTTATGAAAGTTTGTCTCAAAGCACAAACTAATACATGTATTTTTATTCTTCGTTCGACGTTTGATTGTGAAGGAAGATCAGATACTTTAAAAACACTGTGACGTCTGCTGTCATAATTCAGGTCAAACTTGCTGTTTGTAATGATTCATGACAATGAGGGCTGCAGAATCTCTGGTAATTACATCATTAACACATTTAAAGTTGTTAATGAGCAAACACAGATTACCAAACAGGTTATGAGACTGTAGACAGATCATATATCTGGAACACAAAGGTCTCTGGTTCGAATCCTGATTGGACTGACGCACACCGACTCGGATAAGATAAGAACCATCAAATTAGATAAGAAACGTCAAACAGGAAGTGAACAACCCGTGTTTATTTTATGCTTCATAAATGATTCTCATCTGAATAATAATAGGAATTTGTGTTTAGTCAAAATTATTATTGGCTTTTCAAGAATGTGTGAAATGACAAACCAGACACTGACCTTTGACAAAGCCATTAGGCCGTTCGACTTGAAGCAGCGCTGCTCAGAAGATCACCGTATGACATCAAAGTACCGCGAGAGCGATAAGAAAGCAGTCGGATCCTATGCATTCAATCGCTCTCGCGGTACTTTGATGTCATACGGTGATCTTTCTGCCAGCGCTGCTTCAAGTCGAACGGCCTATTGTGATGCATATGAACCTGTTGTTCTGTGGTTTTGGTGGTCACATGGTCTTGAGCAGTGACTTTGAACAACACAGGCTGCTAGTTAAACCATGTTAACTAGGTAAATTACATGTCTCTGTTTTTTCAGATAAAGTGGAGCTGGTGTTGGACTCAGCTGCCATCCCCGAGTCTGGAACCGCTAGTGTGCGCTCACGTCCGACTGTCAAACACTTCACGGTACGTCCCAAAACACGCCTAACACGTGACCACCTTCACCCGTGAGATGATCTCTAACTTAGCAGTAAAGTGGATTCAATAGAAAATAGATTCAATAAGTTTTTAGAGCCAATTACAAAAATATCCATATTATTCCATGTTTTTTTTTTGGACATGTACTATGGTAACAATATTGGCTCCGAACTGCTTGGTACATATACAATACAGTAAGGGTTTTTAGTGCAAATGTTCAAAAATACAGGCGAAAACCATGGTACATGTCCAAAAAAGAGGGTAGACCATGGTACATGTATGAAAAACAGGCTAAAACCATGGTACATGATCAAAAAACAAGGTAAAACCATAGTTCACTTTTGTAAATGATCATTGTACCACCATGATACATTTTATTGTAAACAGTTTTAGTGCTAGGGTCACTTACAAAATAATTACAATAGTATTACAATGTTTTGTTTCATTTTTTTGGACATGTACTGTGATACTACCATGGGCTCCAAGGTAGGCCTACTTCCAAAATACATAATTCAATACAATAATGATTTTACTACTGCAAATGTCCAAGTAAAACGGCTAAAACCATGGTACATGTCTAAAAAACAGGGTCAAACCATGATACATGTCCAAAAATATGGTAAAACCATGGTACCCAGAACCATGTAACTACAGTATTTTCTTTTTTAGTGTTGAGGTCACTAAAAAATACAGTATTACCATGTTTTTATTACATGTACTATAGTAATACTGTATTTTTGCACCATGGTATTATGCTGTTTTTGTACGTTTAGTATTAGTGCCATTTTTTTGGAAATGTACTATGGTAATACCGTGGTATTTTTAAGTACCTTGGAGTACCATGTAAATAACATGGTATATGAAAATGATAATCAAATATACTGCCGGTATATATCAATTACAACACACTATCTGAATGTGTTTTGGTGCGTCGCTACTGTACGTTTTGCATTTAATTGTTTCATTGATAATAGAAGTCTTGAGAGAAATGTGCTGCAATCGTCCTGTGCACAATTGCTAAAGACACACCTTTAGCTTCAGGACAAACACACCCTCAGCATGTAAACACAATTTCACTCTGAAAGAACAAAGCGCGCGCGCACACATCATCAGTTTTGTGTTTGTATCACCCTGGTGATGCCCACATCACAGTCAACACAATCACACTGTGTGTCAGTAATTTACAGTCTGAGCGTGTTCAGACCCGAACGACTCGTTCACCTCATGAGATCAGGATTCTGATGATTCAGATGCTCCTCCGGTTCTTCCGTGCTGAGGTTAGACGGCATGCAGTGCCAGCCGAGTTCTCCAAACCTGCAGGTGCTGTTTTGAATACACGTTTTGTTTGTGTACAGATGAGATCAGGCAGACGTACACAACACATGTGGCATTTGCTAAGGCAAGTGGTACTATTATGATGGCTCATTCTTAGAGTTAGTTTTAAACTTTTAGGGTTAGGGTTGGAGATGCTTGATTATCACCTTCTGGATGATAAAACAAGTGAAAAAGCCTTCTACATGGGTTGTTTTGACTTTGGGCACTAAGCAACCACAGCAGTGACTTTTGCATGAGCAAACACCACTCCCATTTTCAAGCAAGTCGCTTTGGATAAAAGCATCTGGCAAATGAGTAAATGTAGACTGTAAAATGAAATTAACTAATCATAAAACATAATTTCATGATTTTGGCGTATAGCCTATGGGAATTCCGACATATAACGATTGCGTTGGGCATCCCAAGTTAAATCCCAGCTTGAGGACCTTTCCCAATCCCACATTTCTCTCTCTCCCACTTCGCTTCCGGTCTGCTCTCCAGTGTCGTATCATAATAACAAGGCAAAACACCTCAAATAAATCGTAAAAAAAAAAAAAAAAACTTTCACGATGTTTATATATGATACACTATATTGCCAAAAGTATTGGGTCGCCCCCTGCTAATAAACAGGTTTGCCTACTTTAGTAATTTCTATGAGTACAAATCTTAATGTTAAAGCATATAATGATATTCTAGGAAATTGTGTGCTTCTAATATTATAGCAACAGTTTGGACCCTTTTCTATTCTAACATGACAATGCCTCTGTGTATAAGACAAGGTTCAAAAAGAAAATTATTGATTCAGTCAGTGTGGAAGAACTTGACTGGTCTGCATAAAACCAAGTCCTAATCCCAGTTTAACACCTCTGGTGTGACTGTAAATGCAGACCTTGAGCCAAAAACTCATCACCAAACACCAATGACTTGTACATACACTATATAGACAGAAGTATTGGGACACCCCCTTCTTTAGAACAGAAAAATGCACTTCCAAATCTGTGGCAACAACGATGGGAACATAATTCATGTATTTAAAAATTGTATTTCCATCTCTGTTGCAACAGTTTTGGAAGTGTCTAAAATGACTGAACCCATATGTACAAGTCATTGGTGTTTGGTGATGAGTTTTTGGCTCAAGGTCTGCATTTACAGTCACACCAGAGGTGTTAAACTGGGATTAGGACTTGGTTTTATGCAGACCAGTCAAGTTCTTCCACACTGACTGAATCAATAATTTTCTTTTTGAACCTTGTCTTATACACAGAGGCATTGTCATGTTAGAATAGAAAAGGGTCCAAACTGTTGCTATAATATTAGAAGCACACAATTTCCTAGAATATCATTATATGCTTTAACATTAAGATTTGTACTCATAGAAATTACTAAAGTAGTCAAACCTGTTCATTAGAAGGGGGCGACCCAATACTTTTGGCAATATAGTGTATTAGGTCACTGTAGAGTCGTTTTCCCTTATGAGGACGTCCACACCTGAAAGTTTGGTCAGGTTGTGTTTTTTTCTAGAGTGATGATCCCATAAAGACAGCAAAACCTGAAACACAAACACACGTTTAAGAGGTGTGTCCCTTTTTGCATGTCAGAGAACTGAAAGGACAAGAATGAAAGACAAGCTAACTGAAGTTGTTTATAAGGAAAGACATCAAAACTATTTCTGAATATGACTTATCAGACACAGGTTATGCTCTGTTTTGTAAAGAAATTACATTAAGTGCATTTGTTTAAGCAACCTGAATGTTCCTGGAACATTCCCGTAATGTCTCATAACAATCATTCACATTATGGGGTGTTGGTGAGGAGTGTCCAAAAACCTGATTTACAGACACACATCTGGAACATTATCTCACCCTATTCATCCCACGTGTGAGTATGAAATTGGGATGGGTCCTGCAGTTTCTCAACAGTTTAAGCATGTCTCAGAGAAATAAAGACGAAAGAAAGAGCTAAGTCGAGAGAAAGGATCAATATCTTTGAACGTCATAAGCTCTCGGAATAGTTCAGGGAAACTGGTTGGTTTAGTACCTAGAAATTCAAACTGACTCAGTGGCTCCTACAATAAAGGTGTGTTATTGCTGTAGATTCCATTACCTTCTAACAGTCTCCTTGAATCAGGATGTTGCTGACAAATGCTTCTCTTTAAATCCCAGTCCTCCGAGAGTGTACAAGGCTTTGCAGTTCCAACACCCAAGGTACCGGTTCTTCCGCCATTCATCGAGCCCAAGATGAATGGTACAGGTGAGTTCACAACACAGAACTGGCTGGGAATAGTTAACTTATTGTCTTTGATCAGGGAACACTAGAACATAAATATGGAAGCAAGTAAATAATATTTTCAACATGCTGAGGTGTTTTAATGAACCTGTGGTTGATTTTCATGTTGTCTTTTTGTAGGAAGTACCACAAACCTCCCAAATGGAAGGATGCTTTCTCTCCCTGATCTCCTCCAGGGGGATATACTTGTACCGCCTCCGCCTAGCTCTGCCCCTCCACCCCCTCCTTCTTTTTCAGCCCCGCCGCCTCCATCATTCATCCCTCCCTCACCACAGTTCTCTGGCAAAATTGACCCTTCTTTAGACCGTGCAAGCCTGCATCCCCCTCCAATGACGCCTCCAAAACCACCATCACTTATCAGTTCCGATTACAGTACAGATTTAGACATGACCTCCCTAAAACCTCCTCCAATGCCTCCTCCAAAGCCTCCATCTGAAACTTCCAGCTTCAGAGGTTCCCTCTCTAGACTCGATGTTCAAGATATCCCAGATTGCCCCAAGTTCACCCCACCGCCACCCCCGGTGAAAGCATCACCTGTTCTTGCAAAAGCTCAGAAAACAGTACCTCCAAAACCCATCCGAATGTCCTCCATACCTAATCTGGACATCCATTCCCAAACTCCTGTGCCACCCGTTGCTTCAAACCCAACACCATCTAGCTTCAACCCCCAGAACACAGCCAAACTCTACAACGTGCAGAAGAGCACACTACATGGTGCACAGACAGATGGAGAAAAAACAGTCCAGTCCATTCTGCTGCTGGAAGATTCTGCTGGAAACACGGTTGGTGTTGTCAAGGGGAATAGTGGGAAAAATCCTGGATCTTTCCAACCAGGGGTGCCACCATCCAAACCAGCCCGTAAGAACAGCTCCGCCACTCAGCTAAAGGATGATCAGCCAGACATGGCACAAGCACCAAGTGAACCAGCTATGGTGGAGCCCAAAATCAATCCTGAGCCTGTACCGGTTCAAAACATCCCTACTGAGGTACAAGCACCAATTAAAGTCTCACCCAAAATAGAGAAAAGGATACCTGATGTTAGGCAGGTGGTGACCCCAGTTGCGTCCCCTGGCAGGCCTCGCAAGTACAGCCCTATCTTGAACCACCGACATCTCAACACACGGGGCGCAGACGGCTCAGTAAAGAAAGAGACCTCAACCTCACCTTTAGCCTTGCTGATGGCTGCAAAGGAAAGAGACAAGCAGAGAACTGCTTTGTCCCAAAAGAACAGCAACTCAACAGAACCAGTCAGTTCTGTGATCCAACCTAGTGTAGATAAACCAAACTCCTTCACCGTCATTCCTCGAGACCCAAACCAGACAGTCCCAATGCACAATTAAAGTCGACCACAAACCGCAACCAATCACCTCGTCATCAACCAAAGTGACTTCCAGAAGTGTCCTACTCAAAGCCAGAGCTAAGCTCAACCCCTCTACGAAGCCCAATGAATAGCTCTGTTAGTGGACTGGGTGTCCCTGTTAGAGATGTGGGAATTGGAGAAGACTTGGTCTTCATTCCACCACCTCCTGAATTTGCCAACTCAGACTCCGAGGAGGAACATCCAGTTCCCCCACCAAGTCACCCCGCTCCTGCTCCCCCTCTAAAAAGTGCTCCTCCACCTGCTAAAACCTTCTTATCTGCTGCACTGCTCCAGTTACCAACTGCCCCCCACCAATTCACCCAGCTCCTGCTACCCCTGTAAAACCTGCCCCTCCACCTTCTAAATCCTTACCTACTCCAATCACCTATGCCCCCCCAAGCCACCTTGCTCCTGCGCCTCCACCTGCCAAACCTTCCCTACCTCCGACACCTCCTCCTTTCACTTTGCCCAAACCTAAACCACCCAGCTCTCCTCCCAAGGCCCCAGGGCTTCCCCCAAATATCCAGCCCCAATCCAAAACAACTGTTCAAACGAAATCCACTCAACCCCCTGCACAAGTGGCTCCATCCGTCTCCGCTAGCCAGGCAACCTTCTCAGTATCCTGCAGAAGAAGATGCTAGAGATGGACCCCAAGTTCTCAGCTGTCAAGGAGGTGGAGACCAACGGGGATGAATGGAACTCTCCACTGTCCGATGACGAGGCCACATACAATCCTATGAAAAACCGGAGTGCCACCCTGCCAACGCAAACTCGTGGAGTGGACATGAAGGAGCTGGAAAGCAAAGCGGCCAAAAAAGCTCAAAATGTGGCCACTTCGGCTAAATCCCACAACAGGTAAACTAAAAGTAAACGCAATTGACATGGTTAAAGTCAACATGAAATAGTATTCACAATCCATTTTACTTCTGTAATGTGCATTTTTCAAGTGAAACATGACATTAAAGGAGGAAAAAATCATGAGGGCTTTATTAATGGGGAAAAGAAAAGATCCACATTGTATAAAGTTACAATTGGGAGACATTAAGATGCAATTACAAGAAATAAGTGGCAACTACATTTTTACTTTGAGGCGGAAACAAGATTCCATAGCAGACTTGGTGACATCAGATGTATGTACAGAAAGATTACGTAAAAAAATTCTCTTTGGAATAACGCACACAATTACAGTTATCAGTCAACGCCTCCCACATTCACATAGCTGAGATGAATCATCAGGAGGATAAATAAACTGCCTCTGATACTGGAACACTCAACAGTTGTTTCCATGACATTTATGATTTAAATGCATATGAAACGGTTTAAGTTGATATATTTAGAAGCTTAAACAGAACAACAAGCAGCATACATGTACTTACCAGGTTTCGATCCAGCGATGCCACAAAAATCTTTTGTATATTGAGGAATCACTGGTTAAATGGAATCAAAATGCAGTTATTTGAGGTTTAGTACTTATGTTTCTATAACTTTGTATTTAAAGTGTTTACTTAAGAATAATGAGACTCTTCTTTATCTTTCAGTAATGGATCATCAACCAAACAGCAGTTTGGAATGACATTCACCGTGAGACCAGGAGCCAAACAACCAATAACACCGTTATCAAAGACGGCTCTCCTGATCCGGAGAACATTCCTGACTGGAATTATTCCAAAGACATGCCTTACCTGTACATATGCACCTATCTGACAGATATTTAACGTTTTGCCCCGGTCTGGAGCTTTATCACTGCTGTTGCTAAAGTATTACTCTATTAACCTGGATGTTTCTTCAGCTGTCAGTATATTCAGGTTTTGCCAAACTCTTACGACTGCAGCTTCATCACAGACTTTGTAGAGCTGCTGAAATCGATCAATGGAGCAACTGTGCCTGTATATACTAGATAAACTAAACGGAAACTCATTTTAATGTCGAACCTTTTAATTTAATTCAAGTGTTTAATCCAGTTGTTTAATCAGGTTAGAAATTAAGAACACCAGTTCTTAATTGTAACTTCTGCATAATATTTTCGAATGTCTTTAATCATTAATGTACAATATTAATCTATAGCTCTCGATATGAGAGCTTCTTTCAGTGGTGCTGGATTTTTTTCCAGGTCAAAACGTTGTATTTTTACGAAAAAGTATACAATAAGCCTTAAATTTGATCAAAACACTGTAAGAAATGGTTGCGAAGCCTTGAACACATTACTGATGGTTCTTCTTAATGAAGAAAAATGCTTTTGCTGCTTTTCATAGTTATTTTTGTCATATTAGGCAATAATCAAAGAAGAAATAATGCAAAGTTTGTTTTTGCATGAATATACTGGTTAAAAGTGCCTTTGAAGAAATAAGCTAGCATCTGCTACAAACATGTTTTTCTGGAAATCTCACATCTCCACAGGTTTAATTGTGTGAAATATGTCAGACAACTGAAATAGGTCAATAATTGTGCTTTAATAATCTGCAAATGTATTTGTACGACTGCTCATAAATTGTTATTTTGGATATTTAACCCTTTGTTAGCCCTAAAGAAAGAATATAACCACAAAACAGTGTAATAAAAATATGCGAGAGCATAAGTACACAGATGACAGAAACTTTATTAAACAGTGAAACATGTTTGTTTGCCCAAATATGAGAAGAGAACAGCATTCATGCCCATTTCTGGCATTAAAAAACACATTTTCTGAATTTTGAGCCTACTATGATTATGTGTGTAACTCATGAATCATTATTTGATGGTGACGGAACAGAAATGGGAATGAATTGGAGTTGATGTGGTTTCCCATGATGCTCTAGGGCGCAGACACGCTGTGGTGCAGCACCTGATGGTCCCAGCCCACGGTGGTCAACACGGCCGAGCCGCCCGGGACCCAACACACGCCGCGCACGAAATCCTGGTGCCGCCGGTCCCTGAAACTAAACACGGATCACAGATATTAGCACTCTGAGATATACATGCACTTCAATTACATGTTAATGTTAGGGTGCTTTAAATCATTTCAGAACTATGTTTAATAAAAATAAAAAAATAATTAAAAACAAATAGAAAAAGTACAGATAAAAATTACAGATAAAGATACACACAAACCATATATTTTGTAATAATTGTACTACATATTTTTATATATATATATATTTTTTTTTTTTTTTTTTTTTTTTTTTTTCATACATACACTGATTATTTTTTTACAATTTGTTTTTAATAACTTCTATTTTTTTAGATTTTTAATTTTAATAATTTATTATTACATTACACATATAAGCACATTTATATAATACATGTATTATATAAATGCATTAATATGTAATTTTTAAACAATATAAATCATAATTTTAATTAAATATTTTTAATACATTGAATCAATTTATTAACTATAAATACACACATTTATATGTAAAATATTGCTCAATCAAATATTTTTTCTACAACTCTCAATTTTATTTAATTTGATATAAGATTTAAATATTATAAATATAAATTAATAACATGTATATTTCATCTTTTGTCCATAAAATATGTATTGTTTCTAATTAAACATTTATTAATACATTCAATCAAACGGCATTAAATATATATGTGTGTTTATCATTTAATTGTTTGTAGTTAAATAATATATGTATTTAAAAATGTAAGCCACAAAATAGGTTTAATCATAGTCAGTTTCATGTACTTGGGGGGGGGTGAATTTCCTTGTTCTGATTGGCTTGCAGGACAGCCAATGAGGAGAGAGGCCTGTGTCAATACTCACATTTCCTGAGCTCTGCAGTAACCACGGCAACGGAGCAGTCATCACTGATAGAGGCCAGCAGGGGTGAACTGCAGGTGACAGCCCATAATATTCACCAGTCATTATCTGGCTCACGGCATACTTTACAATATAACAAACTTCACAGGCTGATTCACTGGTTTTAAAACTATGGCAGTGTTTTCTTCCGTACCTGTCGGAGGAGAACGTCAGTCTGGAGACACGGCGTCTGTGAGCGTTTATCGTCCGTACGCCGTCCGACGTCTGCAGATCCCTCAGAGTCACTCGACCCAGTTCATCACCTGACACCAGACACACACGTCAACACCAGAGCATCATGGGACAGAGCAGTGCAGCGTGGGAAATGAAGTCCTACCGTATGCGATGGTGTTGCTCTGATGAGGGTGCCAGACGACGGCTGTGGGGCTGCAGCTGGGAGACACCACGTCTAAACGAGATGGACAGGAAGTTAGGTCTCTCCTGACAGGAAGTGACAGAGCGCTCAGCTGGATCTCGCTTTAGAATCAGCCAGACAGACTGAGAGCACCGAGTTAATGATTACTGTGGGGTGTGTGTGTGTGTGTGTGTGTGTGTGTACCCAGGCGAGAGGCAGGTTTGGGTTTCCGTCGGTCCCACAGCAGCAGCCGTCCATCCTGCAGGAGAGCATGAGATGGTTACACACTCAAACACACGTGTGTTGTGTGTGTGTGTGTATATATATATATATATGTGAGTGTGTGTGTGTGTGTGTGTGTATACATGTGTGTGTGTGTGTGTGTGTATATATATATGTGAGTGTGTGTATATATATGTGAGTGTGTGTGTGTGTATATATATGTGAGTGTGTGTGTGTGTATATATATTGTGAGTGTGTGTATATATATGTGAGGTGTGTGTGTGTGTATATATATATATGTGAGTGTGTGTGTGTGTATATATATAATATGTGAGTGTGTGTGTGTGTATATATATGTGAGTGTGTGTGTGTGTATTATATATGTGAGTGTGTGTGTGTGTATATATATGTGAGTGTGTGTGTGTGTATATATATATGTGAGTGGTGTGTGTATATATATTATTTATATATATGTGAGTGTGTGTGTGTTATATATATTATTTGTGGTGTGTGTATATATATGTGAGGGTGTGTGTATAATATGTGAGTGTGTGTGTGTGTATATATATGTGAGTGTGTGTGTGTGTATATATATTATTTTATATATATGTGGTGTGTGTGTGTGTGTTTTTTTATATATATTTGTGGTGTGTGTATATATATGTGAGTGTGTGTGTGTATATATATGTGGTGTGTGTGGTGTGTATATATATGTGAGGGGTGTGTGTATATTATGTGAGTGTGTGTGTGTGTATATATATGTGAGTGTGTGTGTGTGTATATATATGTGAGGTGTGTGTATATATATTATTGTGTGTGTGTGTGTGTGTATATATGTGGTGTGTGTGTGTGTATATATATGTGAGTGTGTGTATATATATGTGAGGGTGTGTTGTGTGTGTGTGTGTGTGTATATATGTGAGTGTGTGGTGTATATATATGTGGTGTGTGTATATATATTGGTGTGTGTGTGTGTATATATATGTGAGTGTGTGTGTGTGTATATATATGTGAGTGTGTGTATATATAGTGAGTGTGTGTGTGTGTGTGTGTGTGTTATATATGTGAGTGTGTGTGTGGTATATATATTTTGTGGTGTGTGTTATATATGTGAGGGTGTGTGTTTATATATTGGTGTGTGTGTGTGTATATATTGTGAGGGGTGTGTGTATATATATTGTGGTGTGTGTGTGTTTTGTGGGTGTGTGTGTGTGTATATATATGTGAGTGTGTGTATATAATGTGAGTGTGTGTATTATATGTGAGGGGTGTGTGTGTGTGTGTGTGTGTGTGTATATATATGTGAGTGTGTGTGTGTGTATATATATGTGAGTGTGTGTTATATAGTGAGGGGGTGTTGGGGAAAATGTGTGGGTGGTGAAATATTGAGTGTTGTTGTTTTATTTTTGTTTTTATAAATTATTTTGTTGATATATTGTATTGTTTTTATATATAGTATTTTTTTATATTAAATTTTTTTTTTTATTATATTAGTTTTGTTTTAAATTATTTTTAATATGTATTTTTTTGTTTTTTGTTATATATATTATTTTTTATAATATTATTTGTATATTATTGATGTTGTTTTAATATATTATTTTTTTATATATATTGATTTTTATATATTGATGTTTTTTTTTTTTTTTTATATATATTATGTTTTGTTATATATATTTGTGGTTTTTTATATATTATTTGGTTTAATTAAATTTTTTTTGGATAATAGTATTTTTTTGATAATATGTTGTGTTTTTTTATATATATTGATGTTGTTTGATAATTTATTATGTTTTATATATTATTTTGTTGTTTGTTATAATTTGATGTTTTGGTGTGTTATTTATTAGTGTTGTTTTATAATTGTTTTTGGTTGTTTTTATTAGTTTTGGTTATAATTTATTGGTTATTAAAAATGTGTGTTTGTTGTTAATTGGAGTGTGTGTATTATATTGATTGGTTTTGTGGGTTATTATTGAGTGTTTGTTGTATTATAGGAGTGTGGTTCGGCACCACCTGACAAGACAGGAAGAGAGCCTGTCCACAGGAGAACACGCCACCTGCTAACCGGCTAAGTGAGCGAACCCCCCCACACCACCCGAACTTTTCAGCCCAGACATAAAAGTTAGATTTGAACTTTCAAAATTACAAAACTGAAACAAAAAATAAAAATTATTTAATGCATAACAAAATTTTTTTAAAAGAAACTTTAAAATACTAAAGAAAAAAAAAAAAAAACATTTACAAATTTTTAACATAAACATTTTTAAAATCACAATTTTTAAAAAAAACAATAATAGTTTAAAAAGCCAAATTTCAAAAAATTATTTAATTAAATATGAAAATATTTTTTTGTTAATTAAAAAAACAATTAATAAAAATAAATTTAAATAAAATCAATTAATCAAATAAAATATTTATAAACAAAATGACAACCCTAAGAAACAAACATATATTTAAAATTAATAAATTCTAAAACTACAAAACACGAATATTATCAAAAAAATATGAAAAAAACATATTTTATTAAAAATAATTTTTAAATAAATCACATTTAACATTACCAAAAAATAAATTAAAATAAGAATCTTAACTAAATAATATATGTAGTTTAAAAAACAAAAAATATTATTCAAAATCAAATTCTACTAAATAACAGTAGAAACCCAAAATTAAAATAAAAATTACATATGGAACAAAAATAAAAAACTATATGTAATAATTAAAACCAATTAATAGAAATTAAAATATAATAATTATATTAAAAATATAAATTAATTTAAAAATTATAATTATTAAAATTAAAAACCATATAAAATACATTAAAAAAAAAAAAAAATACAATAAAATTTATTTAAATAAAAAAATATTAATATAAATAAAAAATAAATAAATTATATATTAAATTTTAATAAATAATCAAGCTAAAACAACTATTATTTAATTTCCCCAACCAAAGCATGTATTATTTCTCAAAACTGAACCCAGTCTTTCAAACCTTTTTAAAAATGTTTTTCATTCAGTTTCCAAAAATTAAATAAATTTTAATCTATTCATGAACCAAACCAACCTGATCCGTGACTCACTTAATGATTAGGCCAAAATCAATAAACAAATAATGTGACTCCAAAAAATATAATGTACTCACTATAAATTTGGGTTATTAATCTGCAGTAATATTTGTTGCTCACCAAACTGGTATTCCTGGTTCAGACCCACACTTTGTCCAAAAGATGGAAGAAATTGATTCCCTAACATGACAGGTCCAAAAAGGCCATTACCTGAGTAATAACTAGGCAGACCCCCGGGACAACCTATAATTCATCATGTAACGGTAAGCTTCACCAAGGTTTGCCATCCCACAGTAAACCTGCAACAAAAACAAATATATAAGTTTTTATTTATTTGCATTTACAGATCTTTTGTCCAAAAACTTACAAAAGGAAATGAAAATAAAACCAACAAAAAGCAACAAATCAATGGTAAATCTCAGACCTAACCAGTAAATGCAAGGTATTTTTATTTTTAAACTTTTATTTCTTTTATTTTTTAAAAAAAACAATAATGGAATAAAAAAAAACATGTTATTTTTCAAGAAAACTGATTACAGAATAAATATCAAAAGGGCAAGGTGTGGTTTTTAATAAAAAAAACAGTAATAAAATAAATTGTAGAGGTTCTGGTTAAAGGGTCAATAAAGTTTATTCGAGAACACCACGGGCAGATCAAACACCGTGATAGCCAAAAACCCTAGAAACCCCGGTTAGTCAAAAACCATCAAGAATCCACAACCTACAAAACCACTATATGCAAAACTAGGATAAAAAACCAGTAAAACCCAAAAACCCACGATAATATCAAACCTAGGATATAAAACCATGTGAAACCCAAAAATAGAAACCCAGGTATATGATAAAATAATATAAAAATAAGAATTCAAAACCTAAAAAAGGTTTACAAACAGGATTAAACCATAAGAAACCCAAAAACCTAGAAAACCATATATATAAAATAGGATTAAAACCATGATAGAATTCTAAAATAGAAAAAGGTATAGATCAAAACAGGATATAAACCAGAAGAAACCCAAAAATAGAAAACCACGGTTATACAGAATAGGAAAAAAATGATAAAACTCAAAACCTGTAATACCATGGTATATGAAAAATAATTAAACCAGAAAAACTCTAAAAAATAGTAATACCTGGTATATGAAAATGAGGTAAACCCTGTTAATTTAAAAATTGTAATACCAGAAAATGTCCAAAAACCCAGAAAAAATGGTAAAATAAAAAAAAAAAAATACAATAAGAATTTTTTTGAAATCCATAAAAAAAAGTATTAAGAAAGAGTCCAAAAAATAACATCCCCTATTATGAAAAAAAAAATGGTAATTAAAAAACTAAAAAAAACAAATTTTGAAAAACAAAGACATGGTAACCATGGTACAAATCCAAAAATAAAAAAACCCCAGTATTATAAAAAAATATAAAAATTAATTTGGCAATATATTAAAGTCCAAAAAAATTTTTTTTTGTTGCATTAAAATATAATGCTCCAAGAAATGTTAAAAAACTAGGAAAAAACTTGGAAAATCAAAAATTTTAATGCCATGGTAAATTCCAAAAATTAAAAAACCAAATTATTGTTGAACTCCACAAAAAAACATATTCCTGGACAAGTCCAAAAATGAAAAAAAATTTTGGAAAAAAAACATTTAAAATGGTAAAATAAAAAGAAAAAAATAAAATAATTATTTTTTAACATCCCAAAACATTATTCCATTAAAGTCCAAAACCCCATAAACTAAATCATGTAAAAACCCAAAAGATGGTAAATTCCAATAAAATTGAAATAACACATTATTAATTGAACATTCCAAAAAAAAATAAAGTTTAATGGTAAATTTAATAAACTGAAGCCTTTAATTTTAAAATAAATTCATTAAATTACTTTTATTTAAAAAAACACTATTATGGTTTAACATAAAAAACATGGATAAATCAAATTTAAAAAGCAGAATATCAGAAAATTTTTATTAAAACAAATTTTGAACACCAAAAATAAATAAGAAAATCCCATATGTAAAATACAATACCATAAAGATTCAAAATTAATTAAAATCTTAAAAAGCCTATTTATGGAATTTAAAAAAACACGGTATTACCATTAAATGTAAAAATATTATAAAATGGAATTTAAAAACATGTATTTCTATGGAAGATGTTAAATAAAACCAAATACTTGGTTGGCCTTAAAAAAATTGGTATTTATGGTCAATAAAAAAAAAGGAAAAAACACCAAAAAATGATGGATTCTGGAATACCATACAAATACCAGGTTTCCTCCGTATTTTCAGGTGGGTGTTGTGGAACGGGCGTAAAGTGGTTGTTACCGCGCTAGGCCAGCAGCGCAGGCTTCCCGGGTTGGATCCAGCTTTTAACCCCGCCTTAAGAAGCCCCGTGGGGGCCATTTAGGGACTGCACCCACAGAGCCCTGCCCCGGCCCGCCAGATGGAGGCCCGCGACGTGCCTTCCCACCAAATTACTCGGCCCCAAAAAGGAGTCCCAGGGTTTCCACTTTATTAGAACTTCCTTGTTACAGATAATTTCATTTAAGTTAGGAATTTAAAAACCTTCTTAAATTTATGATGGGTTAGGGTTCGCATGTAATTATGCATAATTAAATTATTGAATGTAAGCATGAAAAGGCACCTTAAAAAAAGGTTACCAAAACAGTTATTTAAACTTAAAAGAACTTAAAAAATCCAATTTTCGGGTTTCGGTGACGATTATACAAGCAAACTTTTCCCTAATTTGTAAAAAAAACTTTTAATAAATATTTTCCTAATTGAAGTTATTTCCTGTTAATAAAAAAGGTTTTAAAAGTAATTTCTTTTAAAACAATCTTTTTAAAGAAAATATGAATTTTAAGAAAAGTGTAATTTTAACACATAACTTTTATTTAAAAAAAATGTTTTTAAGACAAATTCAAAGAAAAAATGACATTTTGACGAACGTGAAACAACAAAGTAAAAATGTGTAACAAATTTTGGAATTTTTCACAAAATAAAAAATCACTTTGAAGTAATTAAACAATTTAAGAAAAAATGACTTTCAATTTGGCAACAACGAGAAACATTGTTTTTTTTTGTATTTTCATTTTCAGTTGGTTATTTGGCTTTTATGAAGTGTTTTTTAGTTTTTGGGAAAACGCAAAAAATTTTAAAGGTTTTATTTTTTTGACTTTATTTTACCTATGATTTCAATAAAACCCTTATTTTTAAAGAGTTTTCTAAAAGGTTTGTTTCTATTAAACCCTTTTTCCCAAAATTCATATTCTAAACAAGGGGTTTGTTACTATTTAGAATTTTATAAAAACCAAACTTTGTAGTTTTTTGTTTGGGTGATAAAGAAGGAAATCCCAATTTGTTAAAACCAACCTAAACAACAAAACTTGTCCGGGTGTAGGGGCCGGGAAAGGGGATTTAAAATAAAAGCCGAAGACTCTTCAAAATAAAAGCCGAAGACGCTTCAAAATAAAAGCCGAAGACGCTTCAAAATAAAAGCCGAAGACGCTTCAAAATAAGAGCTGCACAAATAAATACAACGTGCTATGTGTGATATTATAGATAAATTACGATATGTAACTATCTTATGCTTACAATAAAAATACGAACATTTAGTATGCAAGTGCCGCTAGTTCTTTCGTAGATAATGAATATGTTTATATAATGTATGTATAATTACTCCCATCTTTCTCCTCCAAGTGTCACGCTAGAGCCATTTTTACATTCAATGCATCATTCTGATTGGAAAAAAACTATTTCAATATATAACGAAATATATATATTTTTTCTGTAAATCCATCCTATTAATGCATTTTTACACTGAATTATTTCTATAATTTTAATTTCACAACACATTAACACAAGACACTCTGTCAATAAAATGAACTTTAATTAAAACAATAGTTAGTAAAATAACGGCTTATTACAAAATAAAAATGTGATAAATGTACATGTTCTGTTATACTGTTTATGTTCTAAGTCCTTTATTGGACTGAAAATAAATATCAAGTTAATAAAACATAATGTAAACATTTGCATCTAAAAAATTACTTTTTTCAAAGTTATAAAACAGTAAGTCATTAAACATTTAAGCGGTGTTTATACACAGTCTGTATCACAGTGATCATCACAGATGCTCATAGTCTCTCACAGAGCTCACAGTGATGTGTAAACATGTTAAAACCTCACTCAGACCACCTCAGACCTGGTCTTTGGTGTGATGTAAACATCATTCCTCCTGTGGGACGGGTCTGGAGTGAGTTTAGAAGGTGTGTATCCGGTTAGCAGAGCTTCTGAGCGTGGTTTCAGAGAGTTTGTGTTTGTTCTGTCGGGTCATCAGAGAGCTGATCTCCAGGTCTTCAGAGCTGAAGGGCTGAAACACCAGCTCCAGCAGCCCTAAAACTGAGCCCAGGACAGCCAGGAGCGAGCCCACCAGATAGAC